>JAHRHZ010000047.1:1991258-2038721 GCA_024137785.1 Ginglymostoma cirratum | reverse complement strand
AGAAAACAGAGTTAACGTTTCGGGTCCGGTGACCCTTCCTCAGAACAGAGGTTCAGAACAGAACAGAGTTCTGAGGAAGGGTCACCGGACCCGAAACGTTAACTCTGTTTTCTCCTTCACAGATGCTGCCAGACCTGCTGAGCTTTTCCAGCAACTTTGTTTTTGTTCCTGATTTACAGCATCCGCAGTTCTTTTGGTTTTTATACAGTAATCTGACCAGCTGGCTGTGATTCTTTTTACTCGGTCACTTTCAATGGCATATCATTTCCAGTCAATGATTCTACTCATAAAAATCTGTTTTCAAGTTTTGAATTCCCTTGATGCCCTTTTGAGTGTGTTATGAAGACAGTTTAAAAAAAAAGTTTGACATTTTGAGAGTCAGGATGTGCTGTGCAGTTTTGTCAATGACTGCAGTTTTCAACACTCTAGCCTGTACTGATTGTTGGCTGAGAAGATTAATCTGAAGTTGGAGGTCATCTGGGACTTTGACGTTGTATGTAAGTAGCCTGGAAATGTGTGCAATTGGCAGGGCAATCTCATCCAGCTAAGTTCACATCCACAAACCAGTATACTGCTAATGATGGAAGTGCATGTAACATGCTAGGATCTGTGATATGGGTGTGCTTGACTTTCATCATTTCCTGCTGGAAAAATAGATAAGCCATGTGAACATTTGATCACACAAACAGAAATTGCTGGAGAATGCAGCAGGTCTGGCAGCGTCTGTGGACAGAAAGCAGAATTAATGTTTCAGGTCCAGTGACCCTTCTGAGTGTTTTTTGTGTTTGATTTCCAACATCCACAGTTCTTTTGGGGTTTTATTTTGGTACATTTAGTCATTTTGACTGAGAGAGTTCAAACTGGAAATTAGAAAGACACCAGTTTTGGTGGTTCCTGATTTGTTTGGGCAATCCTGGTGTTTTTATAAATGTAATCTCCTCCAAAATAACTTGAATAATGGTAAACCATTAACCCTGTTATCACATTGAGCAGATTCCTGTTACTTCAGGAGATTGATACATTAACATTTCGAGTCCGATGTGATGGAGCGACACTTCAAGACATGACACGATCTATCTTCTAGGGTATACATAAGCAGAGATTGGCTCTGCCAGTCATTTTTTTTTTCCAAACTTGCCAACAGTATCCATTCCTCAATGAATTACATGGAATATACAGCACACAAACAGGCCTTTCTGGCCAATTGGCTCAAGTCGAAGTTTATGCTCTACT
Organism: Ginglymostoma cirratum; assembly: GCA_024137785.1. Taxonomy (NCBI): domain Eukaryota; kingdom Metazoa; phylum Chordata; class Chondrichthyes; order Orectolobiformes; family Ginglymostomatidae; genus Ginglymostoma; species Ginglymostoma cirratum. The sequence continues at coordinate 2,037,488 of JAHRHZ010000047.1, read as the reverse complement.
CAAGTTTCTCTTGGCCTTTGTCATCAAACTTACCACTATAACCATGCGTTCAGTTCTCCTTCTGAATGTTCGCCAAGCTTCCTCTTGAATGGATCTATACTTCCACATTCTTGCCAATCTTTGGGTGAAGAAGTTTCTTCTGAATTTCCTATTGGATTTTTTTTAGTGATTGCATTATATTGATGTGTGCCTGTTCCTCTACACGAGAGGAAACACTTTCTCTGCATCCACTCTTTTGCTCTATCAAAATTTTTAATAATTTTGAAGATAGTGGCAATCCTTTCTGATATCTGTACCGATGTATTTTTGATATTGTCCTTGTAAATCATCTCAGCGCTCTCTCCAATGCCACTATTTCCTTTTTTATGTTTTTTAAAAAAATGACAATCCTGAGAGACAGGATTTACGTGTATTTGGAAAGGCAAGAACTGATTAGGGATAGTCAACATGATTTTATGTGTGGGAAATCATGTATCACTAACTTAATTGAGTTTTTTGAAGAAATAACCAAGAGGATTGATGAGGTCAGAGCGGTGGATGTGATCTATATGGACTTCACCTAAGGCATTCGCCAAGGTTGCTCATGGTAGACTGATTAGTGAGGTTAGATCATACAGAATGCAGGGAGAACTAGCTATTTGGATACCAGACTGGCTTGAAGGTAGAAGACAGAGGTGGTTGTGGAGGATGGCTTTTCAGACTGGAGGCCTATGGCCAGTGGATTGCCACAGGATTGGTGCTGGGTCCGCTGCTTTTCATCATTTATATAAATGATTTGGATGTGAACATAGGAGACCTGGTTTGTAAGTTTGCAGATGACACCAAAACTGGGGTTGTAATGGGCAGTGAAGAAAGTTATCTCAGAGTACAACATCTTGATCAGATGGGTGAATGGGCCAAGGAGTGGCAGATGAAGTTTAATTTAGGTATAAGTGAGGTACTGCATTTTGGATAGGTAAAATAGGGCAGGATTTATACACTTAATGGTAAGGTCCTGGGTAGTGTTGCTGTAGAGCTGTACTTTTGGAGTACAGGTTCATAGTTCCTTGAAAGTGGAGTCACAAGATAGTGAAGAGGGCATTTGGTTTGCTTGCCTTTCTTGGTCAGTGCATTGAGTGTAGGAGTTAGGTCATGTTGTGGCTGTACAGGACATTGGTGAGGCCACTTTTGGAATAATGCATGCAATTCTGGTCTCCCTGCTTTAGGAATGATGTTGTGAAACTTGGAAGAGTTTAGAAATGATTTACAAGGATGTTGCCAGGGTTGGAGGTTTGAGCTGTAGGGAGAGGCTGAATAGGCTGGGGCTATTTTTCGTGGAGTGCTGGAGGCTGAAGGGTGACATTATAGAGGCTTCTAAAATCATGAGGAGCATGAATAGGCTGAATAGACAAAGCCTTTTCCCCAGGGTAGGGAAAGTCCAAAACTAGAGAGCAGAGGTTTAAGGTGAGAGGGGAAAATTTTAAAAAGGACCTAAGGGACAACTTTTTCACGCAGAGGGTGGTGCATGTATGGAATGAGCTGCCACAGGAAGTGCTGGAGGTTGATACAATTACAACATTTAAGAGGCATCTGGGTGGGTATTTGAGTAGGAAGGATTTAGAGGGATATGGACCAAATGCTGGCAAATGGGTCTAGATTAATTCAGGATATCTGGTCGGCATGGACGATTTGGACCAAAGGGTCTGTTTCTGTGCTGTACATCTCTATGACCCTGACTATGACCAGAGCTACACTAATGTGTGCTATGATCAAATGGCGTTGTCCTGTTGAGCAGTGCTTAATACACTTCTTGGCATTTAAGCCATCAGACTCTTACAATCTTATACAATGGTCAGGTGAATCAGTTGGCCTTTTTTAAAAATAAAATCAAGCTTCACTTTATAGTCCATATGTTATCAAGTATCTGTAGCACTCCCATACTCCTACATCTAATGTGCAAGTACTGGAAACTTCGTTGTATTGAAAAGAGAGATGGTATGACTATACTGAGCAAGTGAATTTGATGTATAACTAAAAGACAGTTCATTTGAAACAAAAAACAATCCTCAAAGCAAATTGCATTAACTAAATAAATGAAAGTAAAGTCCAGTGAGAGGTTTATTTCAAGTTTTTATTTCAACAAATTTTGCAATAATAGTGTGTGCAAGAATAGGGGAGGGGGTAAATATGTTGCTGAACTGTACAACCCAAACAATTTTCAAGCTTGTTACTGTGTAGTTTTCGAAAGGTCCTTGCACTACCACTTTCTGATGTATGGATCTTGCACACCTGACTAAAATACCAATGTCAACTTGCAAAATTTACTTACTCCAAGGTTCAAAAAAGCTTCTTTATTTAAAATAAAGTGAGGAAGTTTAAAGTTATTAAGGTTTTAGTTGAAAATAAACTTATCTTTCCGATAGCTGAAGAGTTGATAACCAGATAGTACAGATTTAACATTATAGATGAAAGAACCAGAGGTGAAAATTTTATTTTAATTCAGTCAAAGAGCGTGCACATTGTGGGCTAGGACAGCATTGACTGCTCATAATTAATTGCCCTTTCGTGGACAGTGATGAATTGCTGCAGTCCATGGTGTGTAGGGACACAGTGCTATTCGGAAGGGAGTTTCAAGATTCTGATCCAGCAATGTTGAAGAAACAGCAATATATTCCCAAGTAAGTCTGTAGCTTTGAGGACAACTTGTAGGTTGTGGTGTTCCATGCTTCTGCTGACCTTCTCATTCTAAGTGATAGAGGTTCAAGGTTTATAAGGTGCTGGGGTGAATTCCTGCAGTGCACCTTTATAGATGGTATATATTTCTACCACTCCATCTCATTGGAACCACATCCATCATCTTCACAGATCAAGCAGGCTGCTTTGTCCTGGATGGTGTTGAACATCTTGAGTGTTGTTGGAACTACACTTATCCAGACTCCTGACTTGTGCCTTTTAGGTGATAGACAGCCTTTGAGGAGTTTCTCACTCCAAAATTCCTAGCTTCTGACCTCAAGGAAATGCTTGTTTTTTTTTAATACAAGGAGGGATCAGAGTTTGGAATCTATAGCCTAATAGGTAGTGAACCTGACATTCAACTCCTTCCCAGGTCTTGCCAGCTTCATTTTCATTTTTAGAGATAGCAAGAACTGCAGATTTTAATTTTGATTGGTTTTCTAAATTAATTGACAGGGGAAAAGATTGTTGCATTGTTGGGGTCATTGCTTTCACTCCCCCACTATATAAAAATCATATGAAGCGATATGGTTGAATCTGATTTCTATATGCACCTATACAAGTAATGCGTTACACAAATGCAAGATCTGATTTCTATATGCACCTATACAAGTAATGCGTTACACAAATGCAAGATCTGATTTCTATATGCACCTATACAAGTAATGCATTACACAAATGCAAGACTTTCCTCCTCTTTCAAAATCACGAGTGCTGCTGGCTCTGAGGAGAGGGAAAATAATGCTTTCTTTTTAAAAGCCATGAGTCAGCACAAAGTGACAAACTTGTGGAATGAATGTCAGATACTCGTCTGACATCATACATTGTCACTACTTACCATGACCAAGAAGTGTACAGAACACTAAGATCACGTTGCATTGTGTTATGTAAGTTCAACACAAAATTTATGCTTGAGCTCAATTTGAATTTTAAAAAATGCTGGAGATCACAGCAGGTCAGTGGAGAGAGATAAGTTAATGTTTCAAGTCCAGATGACTCCTCATCAGAGCTGCCCTCTCCACACTTCATGTCGGCTCTAATGAACAGTCATCTGGACTCAGTGTTAGCTTACTCTCTCTCCGTGGATGCTGTCTGACTCGTTGTGATCTCCAGAACTTTTTTTCTTAGTTTTCAGTACAGATTCTAGCACCTGCGGTAGTTTGCTCCTACTTCATTTGAATTCAGTCATGTCAACGCGGAGCAGATTGTTATTGGACAATTATTTGTCATTGTCTTTAATTTTATATGCCTGTAATTTCATTTATGAAAATTGCACAGTCTGGTTCATTTTTGCTTTACTTTTCAGGATACAACAGCAGATTGGGGAAGCCAAAACATTTCTTGTTGCTCCTGAGTAGTCATTTTTTAAAAAATAAGTCATGTAGCGGGTATTAAGTGTCAATGAACCACATGGGACTGGATCTATGTGTAAGGCCATACTAGGCAGAAGTTTTTTTAGTGTACTTCTACGGTTCTTTGGTGAACATTCCCTGCAAGGAATAAACCACCAGCATTTCATACATAATGCAATTGAATTCCTTTTAAATGAGACACTTCCATAGCATTGCTGTGGAAAAGTGATAGTTGAGTCACTTCTCATCTTTTCTCCCCAAATCCTGTTGAAGACAACTGTCAAGTCATCTGAGACTGCAGTTTTATAACGGCAATCCCGAAGATTTCAGTCGTTTCTCTCTCTCTCTCTCTGATCACCACCTGCAAAATGACACATTTTTAAAAAAATTGGTCTTAGAATTTGGTACTGAACACTCAACCTCTGATTTGCTTGACCAGCTGCACAACTATTCTACCCTTGTAACCCTGCAGAGTGATAAAGTCAGCCTGCTTCCAATGAATATGTAGATACTGCTGAATGTCAGAAAGGTGCTTAATGCAAATATCCTCCAATTATGCCACTGTAACTGGGATGAGTCAGAGATGAGATCAGCTTGCTTCCAGAATAATTCATTATTAAAACAATATATTGATTTTATTTAAAATGCTTTGTTGCCTCCTAGAACTATAACTCAAGAAACAAGGGTGGATTTAATCATATAACCTCAAGGAATGAGTCACATACAGAATATCTTTATTTCTTGTGAAGATGAGGGAGCAAAAGTAATCAACATGTAGGGCAGGCCATGTGTTTGAGTCTTTCAAGAATAGTTTGTTTGCAATGACCTTTACAAATCTCAAGTTCACCATTGTCTTAAATCTAAAATGTTTGGAGTATAACATTCTAACAGCTTTTGAACAAGTTTTTTTTTGTTTCTTTTTAGTCTGTGTCTAGGTAACTGTATAATGGGAGGAAATGAGAGAATTGAATGATCTGGATTGTTGCAGTGGCGTTCAGATTTCTCAAAGCGACTGAGTCTGGAAATGGCTCATTTGAAAAATTTATTTACTGTAGCACTCCATTTACTAGAGTGTTGCTTCTTAGAGGTTGTGACCTGCAGTTCACTCAACGCAGGAGAATTGGCCATTTCAACAAAGGACAGGTATATAATGTTCAGATAGCTATTGGTCTGGCATGTGCTGATGGATGTCACCAAATATAGGCAGTTTTCTCTGGGATCTTGATGGACACAATTTACTCAGGAAAGACAGTATTGAGGAATCTTCCAGTTGCTCTTCAAGGTCCAATTAGGTTTTACATTTACGGAAGAAACAGGAGATATGAACTGTCCCTTAACAGGTTTTTACTAATTGAAAATTAAAACACACATTCTCCTCATCTCAGTTTTGAACTGACCTTGTCTCACTCTATACCTACACCCTCGTTTGAGACTGTCCGACAAGGGGGAATGTCTGTTCCACTTCCACCTTATCAATCTCCTTTAGCATTTTATATACCTCAATTAGATTCCCCCCACTGCAAACCCCACACTCATTCTTCTCAACTCTGACGAATAAAAGCCCAAGCTATTCAATCCTCCTCCTATGACAACCCTTTCATCCCTAGAATCAAACTTGCAAATGTCTTCTGAACTGCCTTCAGTGCCACCACCTCTTCCTTCAAGTAAGAAGGCCAGAACTGGATACAATATTCTAGACGTAGTCTCACCAACACCTTGTATGATTGTAATAACACTTCTTTTACTTTTATAATCCAGACCTTTTGCAATCAATGCCAGGGTTCCATTTGCCTTTATGATGATGCTGCACCTGCATATCCACTTTCTGCGATTTATGCACAAAGCTGACCAGATCCTTCTGCATTGATGCACTTTGAATCTGCTTCCCATTGACATAATAATTTGCTCTTGTTCTGGCCAAAATGGACAACTTCACACTTATCCACATTAATCTCCAACTGCCAGATTCTGACCTATTCTTCTAGTCTCTCAATATCCGTCTGTAAGCTCTTTTACCTCATCAGCATGGTGGCTCAGTAGTTAGCACTGCTGCCTCACAGTGCCAGGGACCTGGGTTCAATTCCAGCCTCGGGCGACCGTCTGTGTGGAGTTTGCACATTCTCTCCGTGTCTGCGTGAGTTTCCTCTGGGTGCTCCAGTTTCCTCCCACAGTCCAATGATGTGCACGGTAGGTGGATTGGCCATGCTAAATTGCCCATAGTGCCCAGGGATGTTTAAGTTAGGTGGGTTAGACATGGGAACTGCAGGGTTAGGGGAATGGGTCTGGGCGGGATGCTCTTCGGAGGGGCGGTGTGGATCTGTTGGGCCGAATGGTCTGTTTCCACGCTGTGGGGATGCTTTTGAGGACATTCTCCACTGCAACACCTGTTCAGATAGAACAGCCATAAAACTCAGTCATCAAAATAGTTGGGTATTTTCTTTTTAAGTGAGTTCAAGCAACAAAGACTCGTAATTATCTGGAACCTTGTGGTTTCCAAGAAATGTCTTGGTATTTTTGGTCTTTTTGTTTGCTTTTCAAAAAAAAAGTCAGGCAATTTCACAATCCTTGAAACTTCGATGTGCAGAAAAATTGTTAAATATAACAGTATTGTCAGGAGAAACTGGTGGTTGATTTCTGATGAAAACTGTATGAAAGCAGGAATTAAATGTGAATAACTACTGCACTATTTTTTTTTTCATGAACAGCTATAGAAATACTTAGTTTGACAGTTAGTTACACTTCCCACGAGCTATACACAATGTAATGCTCGCAAAGAATATTTTTGCAGAATCCTAGCTATTCATAAAAGCTTTTTCAATGCAGAGTGAAAGAAATCTGTCATAGTGTCATGATTAGTATCATTCAACAGAGCCCTTTATATGAATTTAACCGTGAAGCTGATGTAGTTGGAAGTAAGCACAATATGTGCAGTTTTCAAACCTACACCCAACTTGATCCATATTGTCCTTTAGAAATTGATGATCAATTAACTCCTGGCAGAAAATGATGTGAATGCTTACAGATTAAAAACATATTGAATCCATTGTTTTGTACAAGGTGCAATTTTCAGCTGTAGAACTCTCCTGGAGTGTGTATCTCCTGCAGCTCAATCCAAATATCCAGAGTCAGTATAAAATAGATTCAATCTCAAGGGCATATTGACATGTGCGATTGTCCTTTCCTCACCCTTTCAATAATATAACCAACCCATAGGATCTTTCCAAAGGAAGTTACACATTACCAGTGCAACTCTTCCAAAACATTAAGGTTGATTCAAAATATAGTGGAGTTGTTTCTTATTTTGCAAAAAAATTGATTCCAGGATGGAAAGAATTTTGCAATCTTCAAGCAGCAGATTCTAACCTGTCTGTCTTTTAATGTCTGGACTGATGTCCTCAAACTTCATGGCTTCTGTGCACCCCCTCATATAATCCCTTTACCTGTATGTCTTTCACCTTGGTGTTCTTCCTTGTTAGGTGATTAGATGGGTTTGGCTGTAACAAAAATTTCTATATGGAACATCAAGCATTGTGCACATTTAGATGTTCATGCTTTGGCATCCTGGAGCCTGTCACCCTGCTATAGTCACTGACTGTGACAGACATTAGAGTCCAGGCCCAATTCATTACCAGCTCTGGGGTAGAAATAAGCTATGTACTGATTTCAGTACCAGGGTATGCCTCCAGACACAAGTCCCAAGGCTGGTCTCGCCAGCTTCCGTTCAGTTAACAGGACAAGCTTCCTGCTGCCTCATTTATTAGAAATGGACTTTTAGGCTTTAGCACATTCCTTGCTCTTAGGTAAGGAGGAGGTGACAATGGGGCAGCTAATCCTGAATCATCAGCAACCCACGTATGGTACAGTGGAGCCAGAACAAGTATTCCTAAATTCCTTAGAAACAGGCAAACATTTTGCCTTCGATAAAACAGTGTGGAGCTGGAGGAGCATTTTGCCTTTTCTTTTTAATTGGTGGTGTATACTGACCATACGAATTCCTGCAATGCCCAAACCTAGCAGGCCTGATATCGTCTCCATTCAGTGCTATCCAGTTTCTGTGTCTTGGTCTTCCTGGGAAGGAAAGGAATAGTGGAGAAAATTGAAACTCCTAATTTGAGTTTGTCTCCAATCCATGTAGCCAAAGTTGACCCTGTGATAGAGCAATCCTACAGCCTTTCAGGCTATACAGCTGCTCAAACCACCTACACTGAAGCTTTACAATGGAGTCCCTGTCCTGCAGTGTCTAGGCTTATGCAGAAGAAGTCTGAATTTCATTCAGTGAATAGCTGAGCGCCATGAGGTCATTATGATTATCTTCCTTGTTGGTAAAGGGAAGAAAGCAGTGGCTAGCAGACTAAAAGCTTTTTATGACCTTAATGTGTCAACACTTTGAAGTGTAGTCACACCAGCTTTACTTGCTTTAGTGTGTATCTGACCTAAACTAAAGGGGAAACATCAAAACACTACTTTTTAACCAGCTGTTAGAAGTTCATATCAGTTAAATGAATTCCATCTTCTACTCCATTTGTTTTGTCTGCTTTTGGAGAAGCCTCAACTGTGGCTTCTTCTGAGACTTTCAGTGATCTGTTAGGAGTCTAATGTCCTATCAATGCTTCAGCATGTGAGCTCATGATGATACAGTTTGTTGTCTCATGTTTTCGATTTATATTTTTTAAAAAATTAAAAATTGGGCTCTTATTAAGAATTTATATATTTTTTTAAAAATTTCACGCTGTTTTCTTCTTTCTTGTTCCAGTATATGGGCTGTGTCGAAGTATTGCAATCCATGAGGTCACTTGATTTCAATACAAGAACCCAAGTCACGAGGTAAACATCAAAGCAAAAATGTAATGCTGGAGAAGACAGATCCGCGCTGTTAAAATATGTACTTTGACACTTTGTTTAATAGTGATTACAAATCAAATTTTTGAGTGTCATAAGTTTCGGAAGTGTTCTTGATCTTGCAGGAAAACAAAGTTGGTTTATACATATTTGTGACTCAGTGCAAATTTACAGGTCTACATGTTAGGTTGAGAGAATAAGATGGTCCAGCTCACAGATTTCTCAGTGAACTAAATTTTATAAATAGTGTTTTCAATGGTTCCTGATTTTGCTATTAGAACTATCTGGTCAGAAATTTGACCACTCTAGAATTTCTTAAAATGCATCATGTAAAATTTTAGCAGCAAAACATAGAATAGTTGCAGCATTGAAGGCGGCCATTCAGCCCATTGCGTCTACGCTGGGTCCCTATATGAGGGACCATCTGGCTTGTCCCATTTCATTTCAAAAACAAAGCTGTGTGAAATTGTTAGCAGTATAATACTACCAGACAATGAGCAATATAATTTTACATAGCAACGTCGAAGGTAATTATGGAGGCTGTTTAGGGAGCACTTGTGACAAATGCTGGATAGGTGTGTCCCACTGAGGGAAGGAAGAGATGGTAAGCTGAAGGAACCTTGGATGATAAGACATGGGGAACATCTAGTCAATAGGAAGAAGGAAGCTTACTTAAAGTTGAGGAAGCAAGGATTGGACAGGGCTCTACAGGGTTACAAGGTAGCCAGGAAGGAACTGAAGAATGGACATAGGAGAACTGGAAGGGGGCATGAGAACGCCTTGGCAGGTAGGATTAAGGAAAACCCCAAGTTGTTCTATACTTGTGTGAGGAACAAGAAGATAGCCAAAGTGAGGGTAGGGCCGATCAGGGATAGTGGAGGGAACTTGTGCCTAGAGTTGGAGGAGGCAGGGAAGGTCCTTAATTAATACTTTGCTTCAGTAATCACCAGTGAGAGGGACCTTGTCGTTCGTGAGGACAGCATGAAACAGGCTGATATACTCGAACAGGTTGGTGTTGGGAAGGAGGATGTGCAAGAAATTTTGAGGATAGATAATTCCCCTGGGCAGGTGGGATATACCCATGGTTATTATGGGAAGCAAGGGAAGAGATTGCTGTGCCTTTGGCAATGATCTTTGCGTCCTCACGGTCCATTTGAGTATACCAGATGATTGGAGGGTGGCAAATGTTATTCCCTTGTTCGAGAAAGGGAATAGTGATAATCCTGGGAATTACAGACCAGTCAGCCTTACTTCTAGTGGGTAAATTATTGGAGAGGATTCTGAGAGACAATATTTATGATTATTTGGAAAAGCACTGTTTGATTAGAGATAGTCAGCATGGCTTTGTGAGGGGCAGGTAATTTCTTACAAGGCTTTTTGAATTCTTTGAGAATGTGACAAAACACATTGAAGGCAGGGCAGTGGATGTGGTGTATGTGGATTTTAGCAAGGCATTTGATAAGGTTCTCCATGGTATGCTCATTCAGAAAGTAAGGAGGCATGGGATTCAGGGAAATATGGCTGTCCAATAGAAGACGGAGGGTGGTAGTAGATGGAAAGTATTCAGCCTGGAGCTCGGTGACCATGGTGTTCCACAGGGATCTGTTCTGGGAACTGTGATCTTTACAAATGACTTGGATGAGGAAGTGGAAGGGTGGGTTATTAAGTTTGCCGATGATGCAAAGGTTGGTGGAGTTGTGGATAGTGTGAAGGGCTGTTGGTTGTAAGTTGCAACAGGACATTGGCAGGATGCAGAGCTGGGCAAAGAAGTGGCACATGGAGTTCAACCTGGAAAAGTGTGAAGTGATTCATTTTGGAAGGTCAAATTTGAATGCAGAATACAGGGTTAATGGCAGGATTCTTAGCAGTGTGGTGGAACAGAGGGATCTTGGGGTCCACATCCATAGATCCCTCAAAGTTGCCACCCAAGTTGATAGGGTTGTTAAGAAGGCGTATGGTGTGTTGGCTTTCATTGGTTGGGGATTGAGTTTAAGAGCCACGAGGTTATGCTGCAGCTCTATAAAACCCTGGTTAGACCACACTTGGAATATTGTGTTCAGTTCTGGTCACCTTATTATAGGAAAGATGTGGAAGCTTTAGAGAGGGTGCAGAGGAAATTTAAGTGACTCTTGGATAGGCCATGGATGATAGTAAAATGAAGGGTATGCATTAGAGTAGGATAATAGGTCGGCACAACACCGTGGGCCAAAGGGCCTGTGCTGTACAGTTCTTTGTTCTTTATTCTCTGTAGGAGCAGGAGGAGACCATTCAGCCCTTTGAGCCTGCTCTGCCATTCTTAACAATCATGGCTGATCATCCAACTCATTATCCTAATCCTGCTTCCTGCCCATAACCGTTGATCCTATTTGCCCCAAGTGTTATATCTCCTCGCCTCTTGAATACATTCAATGTTTTGGCATCAACTACTTCCAGTGGTAATGAATTGCACAGGCTCACCACTCTTTGGATGAAGAAATGTCTCCTCATCTGTCCTAAATCGTCTACCCTGAATCCTCATACTGTGACCCCTGGTCCTGGACACACCCACACCCAGGGAACATCCTCCCTGCATCTACCCTGTCCAGCCCCATTAGAATTTTATAAATCTCTGAGATCCACCGCTCCCCCCCTCCACCACCTCATTTGTCTGAACTCCAGCGAAAACAGTCGCAACCTAGTCAATCTCTCCTTCATACGTCAGACCCGCCATCCCCGGAATCAGCCTGGTAAACCTTTGCTGCACTCCCGTGTGAGCAAGAGCATCCTTCCTCAGAAAAGGAGACCAAAATCGCGCACAATATTCCAGGTGTGGTCTCACCAAGGCCCTGTACAACTGCAACAACACATTCCTGCTCCTGTACTCAACCTCTTGCTATGAAGACCAACATATCATTTTCCTTCTTTACCACCTGCTGCACCTGCATGCTTACCTTTAGCGACTGGTGCAGAAAGACACCCAGGTCTCGCTGCACACTCCCCTCCCCTAATTTACAGCCATTCAGGTAGTAATCTGCCTTCTTGTTTTTGCTTCCAAAGTGAATATCCTCACATTTATCCAAATTGTACTGCATCTGCCATTGATTGTCCACTCACCCAACCTGTCAAGGTCATGCTGAAGGATCTCTGTGTCCTCATCACAGTTCACCCTCCCACCCAACTTGGTACCATCTGCAAATTTTGAGATGTTACATTTTGTTCCTTCATCCAATTAATTAATGTATATTGTGAATAGCTGGGTCCCAGCATCAATCCCTGTGGCACTCAACTAGTTACTGCCTGCCAATTTAAAAAAGACCCATTAATTCCTACTCTGCTTCCTCTCTGCCAACCAGTTTTGTATCACCTCAATATACCTCCCTCAATCTCTTGCTCTCCAATCTTACTTAAAGTGTACTTTTTCCAAATAATGTGGGTGGTTTTTATGCTCCTCACCCTTCACTGACAGGCTTGAAGGTGAGAAATCCCCAGAAAGCTCAGCTGGTGGTTTTTCTGCCCTGACCTATCTGAAACTTTTACCTGAGGAGAGGAAGGTTTGAGGCAGTCTACCCTGCCTTGGACAAATTGAGACCATTTAGTGGCCAGTTGATGACCTCGGAAGAGTCTGATCCAGGTGCGGTCAGCGTTTCTACCTGTGTTGGGGAGAGGCATACACCATGTGTAAAACTTGGCATCTCCTTTTTGTGCCACAAGAATCCATTGGAGGCTTTATCCTTCTCTCCTCTCCTTACCTTATCCGTCCTTTTGGCCTCTGAATCTTGCTCCTTGCCTCCTCACCCTTTGAGACTCTGCACCCCTGGAGTTTCCTCAGTCCTCAGAGTGGTGGGATTGCCCGAGGCTGCAGAGTTGCTGGCCTCTCCAGTTGACTGGCAGCTGTCTAAGCTGTGACTTTCTCCCAAACAAGAACTGAAGTCTTGTCTCAAAACAGTTAACTCTGCTCCCAGCTTTTAAATTGTCACAGGGCAGGTGTTGGATAGGCCTCCAGTTGCAAGTAAATCATAAAGATGAAGCATAGAACAGAACAGCACAGTACAGGCCTTTTGGCCCACAATGTTGTGCTGACCTATTATCCTACTAAGATCAAGCAACCCTGCATACCCTACATTATACTGTCCTCCATGTGCCTATCCAAGAGTTGCTTAAAAGTCTCTAAAGTATCTGACTCCACTACCACTGCTGGCAGTGTATTCCACACACCCGCCACGCTCTGTGTGAAGAACCTACCTCTGACATCTCCCCTATACCTTCCTCCAATCACCTTAAAATTATGCCCCCCACCTCCCCCCCTCATCCCGTAATAGTCATTTCTGCCCTGGGAAAAAGTCTCTGACTATCCACTCTATCTATGTCTCATCATCTTGTAAACCTCTATCTAGTCACCTCTCATCCTTCTTTGCTCCAATGAAAACAGCCCTAGCTCCCTCAACCTTTCCTCATAAGACCTGCCCTCCAGTCAGGCAGCATCCTGGTAAATCTCCTCTGCACCCTCTCTAAAGCTTCCACATCTTTCCTGTAATGAGGCGACCAGAACTGAACACAATATTCCGAGTGTGGTCTAACCAGGGTTTTATAGAGCTGCAGCATAACCTCGTGGCTCTTAAACTCAATCCCCAACCAATGAAAGCCAACACACCATACGCCTTCTTAACAACCCTATCAACTTGGGTGGCAACTTTGAGGGATCTATGGACCAAGACCCCAAGATCCCTCTGTTCCTCCACACTGCTGAGACTCCTGCTATTAACCCTGCATCCTGTATTCTGCATTCAAATTTGACCTTCAAAAATGAATCACTTCACACTTTTCCAGGTTGAATTCCATTTGCCACTTCTTTGCCCAACTCTGCATCCTGTTTATTATTATTATTATTATTATTATTATATTAAATGCCAAGTTTTAATTACCATAACCGTGGCTAGCTATTTCCAGATGATGATGATGTTGACATATTTTCTGATGAAGTTTAGTTTTCGGTACTGTGTACATAGGCTACAGGTGGATTAAATTTAACATTTCTCAACGTGTTCAGCCCCAAACCAACGGTTGAGGAAAAGAAGAGTAAAATTGGCAAATGAGACAACTGGTCTGATTCATCTCATATCCATCAAAATCGAGGTCTCATCTGATCAGTGCATTTATTTCCACGTTTCACTTCTGACTTTTTTGCCCTTCAAGGGAGGTTTTTAATTCACTGGCTGTTTTAGCACTCACCTCACTGAATTGCTCTTTCATGACTAGCTGCATAGTTGGTATCAGTCATGTGTGCACAAAGAGTTTCAGCTCAGTTTAAATATGAAATGACTAGCAGAAAAGGTGCATTCAAACTTCCTTCCTGGCGCACAATGAGCGCAGTTCTTTTTTCCTGCATATGGAAAATTTCCTCCTCCTCCAAAATGTACACTGTTCTATGCAGGTTGGGGATGGGGTTTTATGTGGCTTTGTTTTAAGTGAAAGGTCATGTTGGGGGCTGTAAACCAAATTAACCAGCTTCCTTAATGGGACACTGGTGTGCAGCCACAATAATTCAGTGGAAATTGCATTTAACCAATATCTGATTTTAAAATTTTATACAGATCTTGACAAGACCTTAATTGTTCTGATTTAGTTTGAGGAAGTTGGCAGCTATTGTTTCTGATGTGGAATAACATGGTTGCAAAAATAGATATGCCAAAGAGCTCTTATGTATAAATACACTGTTCATCTAAATATTGCGGGGGGTGTCAGTTAACTCTAGCCAAAGTGTGACGTGGAACAATGCCGAGAAGGTAGGTTCAATCCCTGACTCTGGTGGTTCGTGAAGGTTCTACCTCCTTGTTTTGCCCCAAACTTGTGGAGTGGTCTTCCTCAGTCTATTATATAACTAAGCTTTTGATGGAGGAAGATGCCTCCTGTCTTCTATGGGAATGACTAATTATATATTAGTTAATCCAAATATTTAATTTGTAATGAATACTGAAGCATCAACAATGACACCCAATAATTTATTATTCAGATCAATTTTTTTGACTGCAATAGAAATTTGTGGAAGGAAGTAGTCATTGCCATCGGAAATGAGACCGTGTAGTCTGGAATGGTGATCATTCCACCAGACATCCGTTTTCAGGATCAAACATGTGCTGGTTAGGAGCACTTTGAATGTGACACACGGTGAAGCATCCAGCTGTGTGCTCCAACTTTGTCTTAATCACAGCCTCTGAATAGTTTATTGTTATTCATTCATGGGACTGTACATGTGGCTTGCAACATCACTCTCTATTGGATCAATGGACAGGCTGTTAATGTAGCCTGATATGCTGATGATACGAAGGTAGTTAGCATAGCAATTTGTGAAGTCTCTACCAAGAGGCTGCAAAGCAATGTTAGTGAGTTAAGTGAGTGTGCAAAAAAATTGGCAGATGTAGTGTAATGTGGGAAAATGAGGTAGCCTAATTTGGCAGAAAGACTGCAAATGCAGAACATTACATAAGTCTGAGATGGCAGAATGCTGCAGTAGAGAGGGATGTAGGTGTTCCTGTACAAGAATCACAAAAAGGTAACATGTAGTCACAGCATGTAAGTAGGAAGGCAAATGAAATGGTTCCTTTGTTGTGAAAGGACAATGGAGTATAAAAGGGAAATGTTGTTGCAGCTGTGCAGGGCATTGGTGAGATTTCCAGAGATTTTCAATACAAGTTTTGTCTCCTTAGTTAAGGAGGGATATTCTTGCATTGGAATCCATTCACTTTGTTGATTTGTGGTACAAAGTAGTTGCCTTACAAAGAAGGCTTGGGCCCATATTCATCAGGGATTGGAGTTGCCTTAACAGAGAAGAAGCTAAGAGGATGCTTCCTCTCATGGCATGTAGAATTATGGGACGCAGTTTAAAATTAGTGGTTCTCCTATTTAAGACAGATGAAGAGGAATTTCTTCTGAAGATTGTTAGTCTTTGGCAATCTCTTCCATAGAGAGTAGTGGATGCTAGATCATTGAATACATTTAAAGCTGACCTAGAAAGATCATAACCCTTGCTTCCCTTGCCACTTATGTGGCCAGGCAAAAAATGGAGCTAAGGCCACAGTCTGATCATCTATGATCCTGTTGAATGGTGCGGCAGGCTGAGTGAGCCAAATGGCCTACTCCTGCTCCCATTCCTTATGATCTTTTGATCTTTGGGCCACTTGACAGTCTTGCTGCAAAAAAGACCAGAGCTGAATTTCAGATATGACATGAGAATGATGGTTAATGATGTTAAGTCAGTGTTTGACTTGAGTGTGGCATCAAAGAACCCTACCAGAACTGAACTCGAAGGGTATTTGGTGAATGGGGGAGGTGGATGGTGTGAAAATTCTCTACTGGTTAGAGTCATACTACCAGAACCCAACTTCCTTTTGTGTTAGGTTGGAGGCTGATCATTTTGGTCATATGACATTTCTGTAGGAAATCTTTGGGTTGGTACCCTAGGTGTGACCATCTTTAAGTGCTTTGTCAATGACCTTGCCTCCATCGTAAAGGCAGAAATGGGGATGCTTACTGATGATTGCAGTGTTCACTATCTTTTGCAAATCCTCAGTTACTGAGACAGTCTATGTCTAAATGCAGCAAAATTGGACAGCTTTCAGATACAGCTGAAAGATGGCAAGAAGCATTTGCACTGGATATGACCATCTCTAATAAAGCAAAATCTAATCATCTTTTGACATTCAGCAGCATTAATATTGCTTAATGCCTCCGTTGTTAACACCTTGGGTGTAATCATTGCTCAGAAATGAACTGAACCAGTCACAAATATTGTTTCCGCAAGAGTAGGTCAAAGATTAGGAATTCTGTGATGAGTAACTTGTCTCCCGACTTACCAGACCCTAACCAGTGTCTGAGAGACTCCGGTCGGGAGTGTGAAGGAATACTCTCCAATTACTTGGATGAGTGCATCTCCAGAAACTCAACACTGTCCAGTACAATGCAGTCTAGTTGGTTAACACTCTATCATTGGCCCACAGTCGTAGCAGTGTGTATCACCTAGAAGACTATAATTCCTTTGGAGCACTTCTTAAATCTGTGACATCTACCACCTTGAAGAACAAGTACAGTAGATGCATGGGAGCATTACCACAGGTAATGCCCCTCTCCATGTCACAGACACTCGATATTTGGTAGGGGGATGGAATTTGCTACTCCTTCGCTGTCACAAGGCCAAAATTCTGGAACGCCCTCTTTGCTGGGTCTGCCTCCACTGTGAGGATTGTAGTGGTTCAAGAAGTGGGCTCACCATCCTCTTGAGAGGAATTAAGGATAAGCGATTAAATGCAAGCCTTACCAGCAATGCCCACGACTTAAATTTCCTAAATAAATCCAGTCCCATTTGCCAGCATTTGGCCCATTTCCCTCTAATTCATGTACCTATCCAGATGCCTTTTAAATATTCTAATCGTACCAGCCTCAAACATATGAGGCATGGTTAGTAAGTTTGCAGATGACCCCAAAATTGGAGGTGTAGTGGACAGAGAAGAAGGCTACCTCAGAGTACAATGGGATCTTGATCAAATGGGCCAATGGGCCAAGGAGTGGCAGATGGAGTTTACTTTAGATAAATGTGAGTTGCTGCATTTTGGAAAGGCAAATTAGGGCAGGACTTGTACACTTAATGGTAAGGCCCTGGGGAGTGTTGCTGTACAGAGACACCTTGGAGTGCAAGTTCATATTTCCTTGAAAGTAGAGTCGCAGGTAGATAGGATAGTGAAGAAGGCATTTGGTTTGCTTGCCTTTATTGGTTCGTGCATTGAGTATAGGAGTTGGGGGGTCATGTTGTAGCTGTACAGGACATTGGTCAGGCCACTTTTGGAATACTGCATGCAATTCTGGTCTCCCTGCTATAGGAAGGATGTTGTGAAACTTGAAAGGGTTCAGAAAAGATTTACAAGGATGTTGCCAGGGTTGGAGGGTTTGGGCTATAGGGTGGGGCTATTTTCCCTGGAACATTGGAAGCTGAGGGGTGACCTTATAGAGGTTTATAAAATGATGAGGAGCATGGATAGGGTAAATAGACAAGGTATTTTCCCCTGAGTGGTGGAGGTGGTGAGGACAGTCCAAAACTAGAAGGCATGGGTTTAAGGGAGGAGGGAAAAGACTTAAAAGGAACTTAAGGGGCAACTTTTCCATTCAGAGGGTGGTGTGTGTATGGAATGAGCTGGTGAGGAGAAACTGCTTCCAACAGAAAGTGGTTTGAATTTGTTGAATGTGGAGCTTGAACCCATAAGATCTAGTTGAAGCAAATAACATTTTTAAGGGGCATTTTGATAAGCCAATGAGGATGCCGGAATAGCATTTCATATTGATAGATCATAAGATATGGAATTAGGCCATTCGATGATGGCTGATGTGTTTCCCAATCCAGTTCTTTTTCCTTCTCCCTGTAACCCTTGATCCCCTAAATAATCAAGAGCTTATCTTTCACGGCCTTAAAGGCATTCAATGACTTGGCTTCCACAGCCTCCTTCGGCAATGAGTTCAACAGATTCCCCGCTGTCTGGCTGAAAAAATTCTTCCTCCTCTCACTTCTCCCATCACTGTCAGGCTGTGCTTTTGGGTCCTAGTCTCACCTACTAGTGGAGACATCTTCTCCACATCCACTCTATCTAGGCGTCTCAGTAAGTTTCAGTGAGATGCCCCTGTTAGATGATGATGAGTGGGAACAGGATAATTTGGAGTATAAACGCTAGTGTGGATCAGTTGGACTAAATGGCTTGCAGTGTTCCCCTGATTTTTTTTTTGTATTTTTCCCCTCTTTGTCTATGCATGGCGGCAACTTCTGATATTAGAGGTCAATGCTGCAGTTGGCGTTCAAAAGCTGATTGCCATGTGTGCAACATTGGAGTAGCTGTGTGCAGCTTAAGGAACGTTGATGGCCTGTTAAAGTGCTGTTTGCCAGTAATCGTCAGAATGTTAGTGTTCTATTTAGTTAAGAATGTGTATTGATTTCCACTGCTAACTGTGTGCTTAAGACTTTTTTAAAATTTCAGGCTTATGTTAAATTGTATTTCTTCAAATGTCTTTAGGTATTTTTTTGATTTTGAACTTACAAGTCCAAACATCCTGCTGGTCTAGACTGGACCCAAGCTCCAGCCCTCCCGGTCACTGCCACCTTAGGTCCATCTATCAAAAATCCCAAAATCATAAATTTATGTGAATTTGGTGTCAGCTGGTCTTCGAGTTTGGACAAGAAAAACTTGGAAATCAACTTAATAGTTAATTTGTATTGTTCTATTGATTTTAACTCCATCTTTTGCCTTTAGTCTATGTGCCTATTCCCAAGTGAGTGCACATTTTTCATCTGCAGTCCTGCTTTGAGAGAGCTCTGTGATAACCAGGCCTTAAACCCCATGGCTCAGTCAATGGATTGTGCTTCCTCCCACAGTATCTTGCCTGCTGGCTGTCCCTTCAAGGACTCTGTACTCTCTCTTGATTTTCTTAAGGTGTTCTCTCTCTTGCTCATACACTCATGCTTTCTTCCGCCCTCCCCCTTACGTAGTACTGTAACTCTTGATTTTCTCTAAGATCTATATATTTTGATGAATGAAACTCTTTCTACAGCATTGCTTTTTTAGTCTTCCTTGAGTCTTGATCACCTATTCCTCTGCTGTGACAGCAGCATCATTTAACATTCACAACCATAACCTAAGCATGATGGTAGCATTAGAATAGTTGTATAAAACTGCTACAATCTAAAGTTTTAACTGACATCATGAAGGAAATTCTGCTCACCAGGATAGAAAGGACTATTCCTGTGAGGAGCTAACCAGCTTTTGGTTGGTCTATCTAACTTGTGTACTAGAATGATTTGAAAGGAGTAATATATACCTGCTGTTACATTTGAGTCTGTGTCTCAGAAATAATCATGCACCTTGGATGCAATGTGGCCTGTCTTCCACATGAGATATGTGGGAATGCTTCCCTACTTGGCATCAGTAAAGCTAACCAATGCCTGTAAGAAGTATTGGTGACAGTGAATCTATCCGAGACATTCCAGATGGTTCCACCAGACGTCAACATATTATAAGAAGGATAGCCTAATTGAGCACACGGCCCCTGGACTAAGGTGTGGGTAAATCAATTAGAATAACTGAATGCTATTCATAGATCTTGTCAGGTTAGCACTTATGGATCAATATTTCTTGTCCATGCTAACTTTTTTTGCTTAAGACGTTTTGAATGAGATGTTGATGTTGGTGTTTTCATGAGGGGAGAATATTGGGAATTTTTAAAACTTTTATTTTCTGTGTTCTCTGTACTATTGTGATTCAGGTTTTCAGATATTAAAGACTTCTGCATTAGTGTTCAAATTTTGATATTTTTACTCCAATAAATCTTTTCTCTTCGTGGTATAGAAAATTGGCAGAGCCAGAAGATGCAGCGTTCTTATTTTTCCGAGTTTAGCATAAAGGTCAGTTTTAGCAAAATGTGCCTGCCACAACATCTGGTCTGCCTCTTAAATGAGGCCAGAATACAAGTAACGAGTTGTCAATCATTTCTCCATGTCTTCAGATTGTTCTGCATTGAGATCGTGACTGTGGTGAAGGATGTCTAATTCTCCTCTCTTTATTCGGGTGTTTTACCCACTTCCACAAAATTATAGCATGTTGATTTTTTTCTAAGTATTTTTACAACCACATATTTTGTGTTTTGATATTTTTTAGAAATTGGATGGGTTGATGGGACTAATTGAATTTGCTTTTTTTTAAAAAAAAACCATCAATGACACTGGATTGAATGGTTTCTAAGTGTGATTCTGTGAATCTAAATGCCTGTAATGACATTCCAAGTTGTAGCATCTTCATTCTAGTATCAGCTAACCAGCCCTATGAAAGCAATAAAAAACATGTTCACCTGCTTTAGCAACAGGTTATTGGATAGGTGAATCTACTTTGCTGTTCACTATCAAATGATCTCTATGCTTCTGTGTCCCTACTTCAGACAGGACATCTTGAGTCTTAATGGCTATGACCATAGTTGATTGGGAGAACAAATTGGTTCACACTTGACTTCAACTCCAATTTACTAACTGTTTTGTAGACAGAATGAGACCGCAGTTAAGAGATAGTAAGAACTGCTGATGCTGGAGTCAGAGATAAGTGTGGAGCTGGAGGAACACAGCAGGCCAGGTAGCATCAGAGAAGCAGGAAAGTTGACGTTTCAGGTTGAGACCCTTCTTCAGAAATGGGGAGGAGGAAGGGAGCTCAGAAATAAATAGAAAGAGGATGGGTGGGGCTGGGGAAGGTAGGTGGGATTTTTTTCGAATCAACCTGTTCAGAGATGTTATTACACACCTCTGGGGCAGATGGGACTTGAACCTGGGTCTCTCGGCCCAGGGTTAGGAACACTGACAATGCACCATAAGAGCCCCTATAAGACTGCAGTTAAAGGCTGTCATTTAATTGCTTTCGGTATTGATACAATGAAGTATTTTAAAAGACTAAGATGAATAGAAAGATTTGTAAAATGGAGTTTCTCTAACCTTTTAAAGTACATAGAGGAATAGTCATAGTTGCATATCAAAGTAAACTTTTTGAACTAAGTACTGTCGTTACGGGGAGTGTGATTTCCTTCTGTGCCCAGTAAAGCAAAATTGCAAATGTATCTTGGTAAATATACTTCCAGCTACATGACATTATTCAGAGGACCTTCCTCATTTGGCAAAGTCTGAAAGGTTAATCTATTTTTGATTTTGCATTTTTATAATCTGCATCAGAAAATAATATATTTGATATTAAGATAATCTTTCATTTTTTTTTGCTGAAGTTTTTTTATGACTAAGTCAGTGACTTAAAAGTGCATAAGAATCCTTTTTCCAACTTTTTTGAAGCTTGGTGTAAATGGGTTGAAAGCATTAGTTTTGGAGCCTTTCATTACAGGAATACAATCCAGCACTTTATTACTATACAATGATTTCATTTGATCAGACTTAAGGAAATTACTGGAAACCTTGTCAAAAAAAAAGCAGAATTGGCAAAGGGTTTGTTGTTGAGATATGATTTCAAAACAGGATTTAACTATCGTCTGTGTAGGCAAACAAAAGGGAAATTGTCTTGTCAGAACCGAAGCTGGACAACACTTGGCTTCAGTTTGAGATTCACATGGGTTCAGCCAGATGAGCTGTTCTAGCCAGGCCTGACACTCTTCTAACAGCACATACAGACACCAACTGACTAAAGTACATGCCTAAAATGAAATTCTCATCACAGTTAGGATGTGTTATGCATGCATCGTTTCATGTCATGTAGTACGTAGTATAAGCTCATTGAAGAAAGGGGATATTAGAAAATAATTACAGAATAGATTGAAGGCTGATCAACCTTCAAACATGCCATGCATCTAACTGAAGGAAATTCAATTTATATTAATACGAGTACAATTTCAACTTATTCTAATTGATGGAATGAGTCATTCCCAACCTATGAGCTGTAGAAATGCAATCAGAAAGAAAAATCTACAGTTCTCCTTACTGAATATGTACCAGAATTGTAATTTTTTTTTGTCTGTTGTAATTTAAAGCTGCCCCTGTTTTAGTTGAAGTTGATAATCCTCACCTCTATTGTGGATTACAGGTCTAAAGTAATTGCTGAACCTGAAAAGTATTCAAATACTGGAAATATCCATGATCTGAGTGAATGATACTGATTCTAGTTCAGATTGTTAATGGATATTTAATAGCTATTTCCATTTATTTAATGAATAATGAGCTACTCTGGAATTGCATGAACCAGTTGACTCAGTCAGATTTATTTGCATTGTTTGCAGCAGTCTTTTTCAATTAGTTACATCAGTATTGATAGTTCTAAAGAATGGGCTTTAACTTCTGCAACAAAATAAACTTCAAGAAATTTGCTGCAAACTTAATTTCCCCTCTTCTCCCTCCAAATTTAGTTTTGCAAGACTATCAGTAGCATCACCCAGATGATGCTAGGCGGCACAGTGGCTCAGTGGTTAGCACTGCTGCCTCACAGTGCCAGGGACCCGTGTTTGATTCCACCCTCAGGCAACTGTCTGCGTGGAGTTTGCACATTCTCCCTGTGTGTGCGTGGGTTTCTTCCAGGTCTTCCAGTTTCCTCCCACAGTCTAAAGGTGTGCAGGTTAGGTAGATTGGCCATGCTAAATTGTCCGTAGTGTTCAGGGATGTGTAGATTAGGTGGGTTATAGGGGGATGGGTCTGGGTGGGATGCTCTGAGGGTCAGTGTGGACTTGTTGGGCCGATGAGCCTGTTTCTACACTGTAGGGATTCTATGTAACAGTCATCAACACCATGCACATGAACCACTAATACACCAGCACAATTGCTCGTTCCTTGGGGAATGCTGTTCCTATGTCACTTGTTTCCATTGTACCTGTTGTGGTACCACTGGGGTGTTGTGGACACCAATGGAAATGAAACTGAAGGTTGATCTGTGGTCTAGGCTGGTATTATATTGACTGACCGCGTGCAGTTGAGGAACAACCTCACCTGTTATCTGTATGCCATTGCAACCACAGAGACATATCTGGTGGTTCACTTCCACAATGTATGATCGAGGTTATAATTTCTTTCTGCAGGCTCCATGTTGCCCCTTGGGCTGAGTCACTCTCTTGTCAGGGTAAAAACGTTCAACAGTGCTCTATTCTGGCAATGGTTTGAGTCTTGTCAAAATGAGTTTTGCCTTTTTTTGTTGTTTTTGCCATGATTTAAGTCACTCGCCTGTTACTAGGTTTCAGTCATCCTTTTTGCTCTTGAAAGAGCAGTTTGATTGCAGAGTGACATTTGTCTTTGTACTGGCCTACACTTCATGCCTTCAGTGTGAATGCTTTTCTACTTGAGGATTGACTTGAATACGTCTGCTCTGGATTTGCTGTACCTCTCTGGCTCCTTTTTGATTTTTTTCATTGTCACCTCAGCCATTCCATTTGACTGGGGTGAGTTTGGAGATAATACACTGTTGAAGTTTATGAAGCAGTTGAATTCTTTACTCATGAACTGAGAGATGAACTACAATGTGGAATGCTGTATTTGCTGAAATTTTCTTTCAGGCATTTGCAAAATCTTGTTGGCTATTGTTGAAGTCAGCTTGACTACGTCCCAGTAATCAGAATAAGGTGACAGATTTTACTGCCTACTGTTTACACTGGTACAAATCACACTACTGATCAATCAGTCTTAACTCTCTTTCAAAACAGAATGCTAGACTAAATGGGTTCTTTCTTTGCTGTAACTTTGTCATTATTTACCAACCCCATCATTGTCTTATTCTCTGTTTAACCTGCCATTTCATAACCCTTTCTAGGGAAGGAAAAACCAATAAAACTGCATTCCATTTTCTAGAACCCACCTATCCTTTCCACTATTGCATCCGGTTTTTACTGATTTTGATTTCCAATTTTTTGGTCTGAAGTATGTTACCTATAATTTAAATGCTACACATTGAAAATGCTCTTCTCATGAAAAATTTGATATTGGACAACAAATTTATGTAAATTTTACATTTTTATCTTCCAATTAATTGTTTAAGTTGGAGTAGCAGATTGAGCAAATGGTGCAGCACTGGAGATCATTCAGAATATCAAATCTGTGTTGCCACTTTCAGGGTAATCGTCGTTAGATCCACTCCCATGCTCTGTTCCTGATTTCCCCTCCCCACCCCGAGTAATTATCTAATACTCTTTTGAAGGCTCTCATTGATGTTCTATTCACCAAGCTAACTGCCAAGCAATGCAATTCAAATCCTTGGCATTTGTTGCATTTTGGAAAAAGCTTCTCATGTTGCTTTATAGTTCTTCTGCCATCATTTTTAAATTTGTACCCTCTTGTTGATATTTTGGCTAACAGAAACCATTTCTCTTAGTTACTCCTGTCCCATCTCTTCATAATTTTAAATTCCTCATTTAAATTTCCTCCTTTTGGCATTTCCTGGCCAAAAAGATCAACTACCAGGTTCTTCAGTCTATTCATGTAATTATAATACCTATTTCTACTGAAATATTCCAGTATTTGGCTTCCGTGCCCTCTCCAAAACCTTCATGCCTTTCCTAAATAGTGATGCTCACAATTGTTATCTCTTCGCAAACACCACCATGCAGATTGCCTGGCCCTTTGTGGCAATTTTTGGTAGGATCCTGCTGTGTCTAAAATAACCATTGTCATACTTGGTTTTTTTCACTACCATTTACTGTCTTCAAAATGATTTCTCTGCTTAGCCGCATCCTTTCAAGGCTGATGAGCCCTTACTTCTCTAATTTTTCTGTTAACTCAGTCTCATGACTCCTTAAATGGTTTCATTGTTTCACAGTGTCTAAAAGTGGGCATGATACTAGAGATGTGGTCTGAATAAGAGTACTGCTCAGTTAGAGCATGACTTCCTCTAACTTGCATTATATTGTATGACTTTGCTGTGCATAACTCTCTGCATTCCATTTTGGCTGCAGCAAATTGTAATTAGGCAATGATGCTAAGTCTAATACCCCTAGATCTCTCTGACTTCACACTTCATTTGACTCAATTCATTATGTAGGTGAGTGTTCTTTTTTTTTCTCATATATTAAATAATTTATACTCTTAAATGTTAAGTCATTTGTGTGCATTTCTTATGTTCTTACCCATGCCCTCATTTTATTTCCTGTCATCAATACAATGTGGCTTGCACACAAAACTGAAATAAATTCATGTACCTTATTCTCTGCTCAGTGGAAGCACTGTTGGCTCTGATACATAATGTTACGGATGCAAGGTGCACTCCAGAGATTTGAGCACCTAAATGATGCTGATTTTTCAGTCCAGTGTTGAACAGTTCCTTGTTTATTTGCTTGAGTTGTCTTTCAGGCTAAATATTATGTATAAATCCTATCTGTCATCTTGGGCAGTATGTGAAGAACAGCAAGGAGATTTTCTGGTCTGCTGGCCAATATTTTAGCCTCACCAATATCACTTCAGAGAATGATTGGCCCTTCATTTTAGTTGTGACTGGGACTTTGCTGTGTGCAAAATAACCGCTGTTTCCCTAGTTTATTACAGCGACTGTTCTTCAATATATTTCATTCACTATGAAGTGCTTTAGACTATCTTCAAACTATGAAAATAATCCTATAAACGAGTTCTTTACTAACTTGAGTCACTTTAAAACAATTTCAAAATAAAAGATTGGCGTCAGAAGGATACATGATATTATAGATATCATGTCATATCAATTTGTTAATGTGCAGATATGGATATATTTTAAGTGTGCCAAATTATATAACTATATAAAACCACATCATGAAATTATTGTCCTAAATGTGTAAAAACTTGTCAATGATTTATAATAACCAAATTACCTATAATTCAAATTGAAAAGTTGAAACTTGAATTTATTTTTTGCTCCATCTTGATGCAGGTTGTCCTATTTTGATTTTGTTTTCTTGTGTCTCTGAAGACAAGATCCTGGTCAATCCTATTGCAGAGCCCACCAAATAAATTCAATGTTTGATCTTGTCTTATTTTATAAACAACCCGCCCTTTGCATTGAGGTTTTACGTAAGTGAACTTCTGCATCCAGTCTTTTAAACAAGGCCTTTGATCCTTCTCCGTGTACTGACATAAGTTTTCAAATATAGTCATTGCTTTGTCCTTGTGGTGAATGTTCCAAGAGTTTTCAAAAAATCTGAGGATATAAATTAAACAGTTTTTTTTCCACATGAGCAAACTAGGAGACTGATCCACTTCAATACATTCCTGCCTAACAGAGCAGATACACAGGAAATGTGTCAATGTTGTTTGGTATACATTTTGCACAAAACAAAGCAGTTATGTCAAATAATTATTTACCATTTTTGTCTGCAGAAGCATAGCTTGTTGTTCAGACTAGGCCACCTGACTCGTTTAAGCAACATAAAAAGAAAGCTAATGGATACAGTCATCTCATTGTGCCATTGCTTGCTATACTGGTCACTTAGACTGTTACCTTTTGATGTGACTATTATGCCATAAGGAAATCTAATCAGCACAAAGCTAAATGTTAAGAATAGACGCAATATACAACAGGTATAATAGGTTAGTTATTTTAATGTCATTGACCCACCAGTTCTTTCAGTGATTCTGGTTCAGGAAGACTGGGAGCACACAAGACACTCGTGTCCTGGGTCACCCTGTTAAGTATGTTACTTATTGATGTAAAGGTTGTAGCAAGAGGTGGTCCAATTAGGTATCCATATACAAGAGCTTTTCTTGTGTTGGTCATCGGAGCGAAGTGGCCTAATCTGGGCAATGTTGTATTTTGGAGAGATCATCCCAGAAGTTGAGGGTATCACTGGGTTAAGCAGGGGACTTGTGGCTGTACAGTTGAAAGTTTCTGGAGCAGCTGTTCAGATAAGATGGATATGGTAAAAATGATTGCAAGTTGCTCCATTACATCTCCCTGACAATAAAAATAATATAACATCTGTACCATTCATTTTAACTGCAATAAGATTTGGAAGTTCTTCTAATTTTTTTTAATGAAGAGCATTCTTCTGAAGGAAGCTTCTAAACAGCATGATTGAGATAATGAGCATGGGGCTGGATGAACACAGCAGGTCAAGCAGCATCTCGGATTCTCCAGCATCTGCAGTACCTTTTATCTATGATTGAGATAATAGTATTTAGTCAGTTTTGCAAAGGAAGGTACAATGACTATGCACACTTCACCATTTAGCAGGAAGAAAATGTCATTCACAATCACACTCACCATGTTCACTATAGACATGCCAAAGTTTATTACATTTACACATGTTTTGTGGATATCCTTTGTAAACTGCTGCAGAAGAGATTGTGGTATAACCATGTGAGTTACGTGTTGCTGTTTACAAGAATGATACCTGGACTTCAAGGGTTATGAGAAGATGTAATACAAATGAGATGTGTTCTTCTCTTGAATTTAAAAAGTTAAAGGTGATCTGATTGAAGCCTTCAAGATTTTAACAGGAAAAGACAGGGTAGATAAAGAAATTATTTCTACTAGTTGGATATTCTGGAATATGGGGGCACAGTCTGAGAATTAGAACCAGACCGTTGAGGAGAAATGTTAGGTAGCTCTTCTACATACAGTGTGGTAAATGTTTGGAACTCTCTTCTACAAATGGCATTGGATGCTGGACCAGTTGTGAATTTTAAGTCTGAAATAGCTACATTTTTGTTAACCAAAGTTATTAAGGGATATGGGTCATAGGCAGGTGTATCGAATTAGGCCACAGATAAGCCATGACTTCATTGAATGGTGGAACAGGTTGGATGACCTAGTCCTATTCCTATGTCCTTCAGTACAGATGTTGCATTCTACCAACTTGGTGCTGCCAGCCTTTTTTATTAAAGTATCACCATAGCAAAGAATGTGACACGTCATAAAATGGTGGTCTATAAATATTCCTTTTAATTCATAAAACCGTTATTTCAAACACTAATCCACACCCTTAATTAACCTCCTGTGTCAGGCATGATGTTCATGCACTGCTTTAACGGCAAGACACCCCAAGGTGACTGGACTATGCATTTTTAAGTAGGTGATGAAAGCTTTACATTTTTACCAAGCAACCCATGGTTTGATAACTAGTAGTAACTGATGGTGGCTGAACTTGCTGTTAGACTGCATTAAGGCAGTATTACACATAAGAACTGTGAATGCTGTAACATATGGAGGCCATTAGAGCAGTGACAGTTTTATCTCTTTCCCTTAGCCAAGGTGAACAGTCAATGAAGGGTTTTCAGAGTAAATTAGACTTGCCACGGTAGAATTCAAGCAATCACTATTTGTTCAAAGACTTGGGGTATGGCTACAAGAAAGTCCAATTTGTTTCATTTAATCTGCTTGAATTTGTCCTTTTTTTTTCTAAGTTGTGGTTTATCAAATTTACACACTTTTTTTCAGTTCATGGTAGGTTGCAAGCAGAATTATTTAAAGATTCTAAACGGATTTGTCCATTCACTTGCTCACGAGTCTGGGCAGAAGGATCAGCCGGGAGACTTGCTAGCCATTTAATTGGATGGTACATGCTCTTGATGATATTTTAAGATAAAATCAAGTTCATTGTCAGCTAGTGCAGAATGTTACAAACTTTTATGAATTGTCAAATGCTACTTTCAATTTCCTTTGCAGTTTATCAGTCGAAGTTAGCCGTAACTACAGTATGAGTTCTGACTCCAGGCTGCATCGCAGTAGTCGGCGTGAGCAAGTTGGGCCGAAAGGCCTGTTTCCATGCTGTAGACCTCTATTGATGGGAGATGCACCTAAAGTACCTATGGACCATTTATAAGTAATATCACCGCCAGATTTGGCTGGTGTTGTCAAATGCTCAATGCCAGAGAACGATGAAGTTCACACTTTCTGAGAGTGAGGCGAATGCAAGAGTACAGGGAAAAGGCAGGGGAATGGCACTTAAACAACAATGACTTGGAGATACAGTGCAGAGCTTATTGGCTGAATGGCCTCCTTTTGGTACTGTGTAATTGGGTAATTTTGTGTAGTTGATCAATATCTGGTACTAAACTTCCAATATTACACAATCACCTTTTTAATGCATTATTTAAGATGAGATTCAAATGTAAATCTGATCCTCAACTAGCCTCCAGTTGAAAGAGTCCACAAAACCATACATCTCTTGAGCTCTGGTGATTGATAAATATGCACTTGTTTTAAGTTTGTAGTGCACTTGGATGCTCCTTGTAATCTTCCATTACAACCAAGTTATTCTGCAATGGGTACATGTGTACAAGTGCCTACTTCAATGAGGAGTGGTGATGGCTAACAGCCTGTTGAATTGTGGTATTCTTTTAGGTTTGGCTTGGATGTGATTTGAGGTTTGTTGCTTCAACAAAGCAAGCTAATAATACACAATTGGGAAAATGGGCATAATTAACCGTTGGTTTCCTGTGTAATTACTGGGTGTAGTACCAGGTAAGAATTTGTATTCCTTGAACTGCACATGATTAAATTTGTGGTGAGACGTTTTTTCTGGTCTTATCCTCAGACTGTGGCTCCCAAATTAAATAATTCTGACAGCAAGCTTTTGTAAGTTTAAAACAAACGTTATTTATTCTCACATTCACCCTTTCAATTTAAAATGCAGTATGTCTCTCAAAAAAAATATAAAAGTTAAAATATAATGTGACACATTTCAGTTTGAGTTATCTTTGGTCTGCTTCTTGGCAAATCATTCTGCACCTCCCCCTACCACCACATCCAGCGCTGAAGAAGGGTTATACCCAAAACGTTGACTACGCCTTTTGACCAGAAGCTGGCTTGCTGTGTTCTTCCAGCCTCCTGTTTGTCTGCACTGTAGTTTCTCAGATGGCTTTGATGCCTTATGGAGAAAGTGAACATCTTGTAAAGGGAAGGATTCTAAGCAGGCTCTGGTTTCTTGTAATTGAATTTCTCAGGCTTTGGAATGTAGGTGAACTTGATACCAGACCAGGTGGGGGGCGGGGGATCCGCTCTGGGATCTCCTGCTGAAAAAGTGTTGATTACCTTGCATGCTTTAATTACTTGTTGCTGGTTCGATGGCTTTGATGGATCTCTGTGCAGAGCTGCTTCTAGTTGACTTTAAAAACAGACGACAACATGGCTCCCTCATCTTGACTTTTACAAGTTGAGTTCTTTTCCAAAACGCGTGATGTTTGTTTATTCCAACATCTTGTTTAACATCTTGGAGGTTTGCCCACTCCAGCTCGAATAGAGGACACCATCATAATAAAATGCAGTGTTGGTAGGAGTGAATTCACTCCATTTGCCACAGATTTAAATTCAATATGCTCTCTTATCCAGAATGAAACAGACAAGCAGGCTAAAAATTCTACAGTCCTTTTTGTGTTGGCTCATCCTTTAAGGGGTGTGTGAGATCCCTGATGAATCTGAATGTCCACATTTGAATGAGCTTCACTTAAGACTTGATTGTCTGTAGTTCAAATGCCAAGGATCACACAATTTGGGGCAGCCATTTTAATGGTCTACTTATGTCCAGTTTACAAAGTATTGACTGAGCTCTCACAATATATGGTAGGGTTGGTGATGGCATGACAGTACTAGTAACTGCCACAAATTCTGCATTTGTTTCCAATCTCTGTAGATGCCTTCCAAGTTGTCCATCCTGATAACATTTCAAATATTTCTCCTCATGTTCATTGAGGTGACTGTTTGTTTGTCTGTCTGTTTCTTATGGAGGAGTTCCACACTTGCCCACTACCCCCTGTCTCCTAAAAGTATGCATGTTGTTATCACTCTGGGAGGAATGTTCTGGTTATCAAGCCCCACTACTCTATGAGCTATACTGTTAGTGTAAGTATCTTTAATTAAGTCCCAAAAATGGCCAAGTCAATTCCCTTTATTACTGCAACCTAGAATAAGAGACTCTCACCAGATTTCTTGTAAGACATTTATTTAATAAAACTCAAATATAACTTGCTTATTATGAATAAAACATTTTTAAAAAGTTATGGTCCAGGATTTAAATTTTTTAAATTTAAAAATTACAGTATGGGCAAAAAGCTGGCCAGGAAAATAACTACAGATAGTAAGAGTTTCTATGAATATTTACAGAAAAGTTACCAAGTGAATATTTGTCTGGTAAAAGTCAGACTGGAGACTGAATAATGGCAGATTAAATAAAGTCTTCACTGTAGAGGATGCAACTAACCTCTTAGAAGCAGGGGTTAAATTCAGAAATGGGAGGGAGCAACTCAGGAGAATCCCAATCACCAGAGAAGTGGTACTGAGTAAATTGGTGGAGCCGAGGATTGATAAGTGCCCCAGTCCTAATGGACATCATCCTGGGCTCTTAAAAGAAATGGCTAATGACATAGTTGCATCAGCTTTAATTTTGGATCCTATCAATATGTCAAAAATGTTAATAGCTGTAGAATGACAAAAGTCATCACAATGAACTTCATTTCAGATGGAAAGTCAGTTAGACTTGAGTCTTTGAATAGAAGTAATAGCTCAGATTTCAGGATTTATAAGGTAGTAAAAGATGCTGATATTTGGAACTTTGTCAGGTTCCCAGAAGTCCAGAGACAGTATGTTCCTGTTGGTGTTAATGGCAAGACTGGTAGGTGTAGGGAATGCTAGATGACTAGAGAAATTGAGGCACTGGTCTAGAAATAGAAGGAGGCATTTGTCAGGTATAGACAGCAGGGATTGAGTGAATCCCCTGGTGAGATACTAAATGAGTATTTTGCATGAGTATTTACTGTGGAGAAGAATATAGAAGCTAGAGAACTTGGGGAAATAAATAGTGACATCTTAGTGTCCATATTACAGAGGAGAAAGTGCTGGACATCTTGAAACACATAAAGGTGGATAAATCCCTGGGACCTGATCAGGTTTACCCCAGAACTTTGTGGGAAGCTAGGGAAGTGATTGCTGGGCCTCTGGCTGAGATATTTGCATCATTGATAGCTAGAGGCAAGGTGCCAGAAGACTGGAGGTTGGCTAACATGGTGTCATTATTTAAGAAAGTGGTAAGGAAAAGCCAGGGAACTATAGATCAGTGAGCCTGACATTAGTGGTGGGTAAGTTGTGGGACGGATTTTGAGAGACAGGATTTACATGTATTTGGAAAGGTAAGGACTGATTAGGGATAGTCAACATGGCTTTGTGGAAAATTGTATCTCACTAACTTGATTTGAGTTTTTTTTTGAAGCAGTGACAAAGAAGATTGAAGGCAGAGCAGTAGATATTATCTACATGGACTTCAGCAAGGCGTTCAACAAGGTTCCGCATGGTAGACTGGTTAGCAAGGTTAGATCATGTGGAATACAGGGAGAGTTAGCCATTGGGATACAAAATTGGCTTGAAGGTAGGAGACAGAGGGTGATGACGGAGAGTTGGTTTTTGGACTGGAGGCCTATGACCAGCTGTGTGCCACAAGGATTGTTGCCGGGCTCACTGCTTTTTGTTGTTTACATGAGTTATTTGGATGTGAATATAGAAGGAATAGTTAGTAAGTTTGCAGATGACACTAAAATTGGAGGTGTAGTGGACAGCAAAGTAGGTTACCTCTGAGTACAATGGGATCTTGATCAGATGGTACGAGGAGTGGCAGGTGGAGTTTAGTTTAGATAAATGTGAGATGTTGCATTTTGGAAAGGCAAATCAGGGCAGGACTTATACACCTAATGGTAAAGTCCTGTGGAAGGTTTCTGTACAAAGAGACTTTGGTGTGCAGGTTCATTGTTTCTTGACAGTGGACTCTCAGGTGGATAGGATAGTGAAGAAGGCATTTGATATGCTTGCCTTTCTTGGTCAGTGCATTGAGTATAGGAGTTGGGAGGTTATATTATGTCTGTACAGGACATTTTTTAGGCCACTTTTGGAATACAGTGTTCAATTCTGGTCTCCCCCCTATAGGAAAGATGTTGTGAAACTTGAAAGGGTTCAGAAAAGCTTTACAAGCATGTTGCCAGGGTTGGACGGTTTGAGCTATAGGGAGACGCTAAGGCTATGTACCCTGGTGTGTCGGAGGCTGAGGGGTGACCATATAAGTTTATAAAATCACAAGGCGGCGTGGATAGGGTGAATAGTCCATGTTTCCTCCTCAGGGTAGAGGAGTCCAAAACTAGAAGGCATAAGTTTAAGGTGAGAGGGGAAAGATTTAAAAGGGACCTAAGGGGCAACTTTTTCCACACAAGATGGTCTGTGCATGGAATGAGCTGCCAGAGGAGGTGGTGAAGGCTGGTACAATAACAGCATTTAATATATCTGGATGGGTACATGAATAGGAAGGTTTAGAAGGATAACGGTCAAATGTTGGCAAATGAGACTAGGTCAGTTTAGGATATCTGATCGGCGTGGACAAGTTGGACTGAAGACCTGTTTCCATGCTATATACCTCTATGACTAAATATTTCACTAAAAGGGGCACAGTGAGAAGTCTCTTTCAGCTGGTCCTACTTTAAAGTTGTTTCTTGATTCTCATAGGAGAGAGAGTGAAACATGCCGACTGCACTCTCTGGTGTGTCGGTGGATAAGATGGGACTGTCAACGTATCTTGGAAAATGAGAACCAGCTCCAGAAAAGTGTTGTTGCGCAATCTTCAGCGCATAGGTTCCACCTCTTCCAAACTGAGTTTGTCCAGCAATTAAAGCCGTAAATATCATCACTCAAATCATGTAGGTGTTAACTGTTGTGTGCTGCCATTCTTGTTGCCTCCACTGATTTGGGAGCTACCCTTACCCTGTAGATTGTGGTCACAGTATTCCTTTCCATGTATCATGTCTTGTGATTCCCAAAAATAATCATTTTTTTTTATATATACACAAACCGGATCTCCTATCAAGTGTCCTTTTCCAGATCTCACCTCGCACTGTTGAACAATATATAGTTGCTTTTGATGTAGACAGAATGAATATAGTTTTGGAATCCTAATAACATAACGTCATGATTACTGGAGTATATACAGTCTGTTCTAAAGAGATGAATTAACAAAATGCTTTGGTGTTCAGTGATCGAATCGGTTGCGTAAGAAACAAAGGTTATTGTTAAATATACTTCATTGACTTTTTCTTCATTAGAATTGCATTCTCAGCAATTATGCTTTTCAAAACTATGTTCCTGCAAATTAGAAGGGAGGGATGTAAATTATGGAACATGGGCATTTCTTCCAACGATTTGAATATTGCAAAATGGGTGTGGAAATTTACAGTTCAGTGGCCCTGGGCAGAACTTCATGCAACTGGTGCAAAGAGTGGGAACTTGGGTACAAGAAGGCAACATGTTTCCATTTTTTTTTTTCATTTTAAATGCCTGATGGTCAATGTGAGAAGGTTGAATTGTAGGATTTATTCTTGGGTTGCTTTTTGCTTTTGAGGCAAGAGTCCATGGCAAAAATGTGGTCTGAATCCCAAACTGAGAGGATTTTTATTGCCCTACCCGACAAAAGCAAATTCCCCAAATTTATTCAAGGAATGCCCATTTACCCCTTGTCAAGTTATGCCACAGCTGCACCCCTCTACTGGGAGTCCATGGGTGCTAAAGGGCCATTTTCTGAGACTCCATGTTGAACCTTTCAATCTTTGGAGGGGAATGGTGGCCCTAGGTGGGCATGTCCCAGGGTATGTCACTCTGCCCAATGCACACCTTGTTATCTCGGATTCTCCAGCACCTGCAGTTCCTATTATCTCTGAGACTTTTTTTATTTGCAATTGTATGTTTCTGGTTATCATTTTAATCCCGTGAGTTTTCTCTACCATTTCCCATTAATTCAGCCTGTCTTCATAACAAGTTGACAGTTTTTAGAACAATTATCCCATACATTAAAACAATGAATTCATTAATTTTACTTGTTACTGTGGACTGAAAGATCCCCCAGGTAAATACTGAGAAGACAACTGTCTTCAATTCTAGCCATCAATTCAAGTCCTCTGCTGAGAAATTGCCCAAGGCTGAACAAAACCATTCATAAGTGTCCCAATGATCCTCTATCACTAAGTCTGCCAATTTTCACCTCCTAAGATCCTTCAACTTCACCCCTGCCTCAGCTCATCTGTTGCTGAAACTCTGAGTGCCTTCTCCTCTAAGGATTTAACTATAGCAGTTCACTCCTGGCTGGCTGTTCATATAATTCCTTGCATAACCTACAGACTATTCGAAATTCCCCATGTTTCCTAACTTACACCAAGTCCAGTTCCGCCACCACCCCAGTATTTGCTGTCCTGCATTGGCTCTCATTTGAACAACACCTCAATTTTAAAGTTTTCATCTTTATTTTCAAATCTTTTTATAATCTTGCCCCCTCTCTGTCCATAATCTCCTCTAAATGCATCTGAGATAATAACAGAAATTGATGGAGAAACTCAGCAGATTTGGCAGCATCTATGGAGAAAAAATGATTGATGTTTCAAATCTTGTGACTCTTCTTCTGAATGTTCTGAGTTTCTCCAGCAATTTGTTTTTATTTGTTTCAGATCACCAGCAACCGCAGTTCTTTGTTTTAGTTAGCATTTGAGATTTCTGTGTAATTCTAATTTCTTTAACACCACTATTGGTGACCATGCCTTCAGCTACAAAGCCCATAAACTGTTTTTCCTCCCAAAATCTGTTTTTACTGTTGAGTTACTTTTGAAATGCATTCCTTTATATCCTAACCCATTACCAAGTTTTATATATCTTCGTTCAGTGGCAAATTTTATCTGATGATATTCCTGGCAAGCACCTCAATATTTTGCAATGCCAAAGGCACTATTCAAAAACAAAAACATGTATTTATAATGATGAGTAAATGTGTTTAGAGTATTTGAAGGAATACTTGTGCAAATCTAAGCTTAAAAATACTTTACAGTAATGCCTTTGCATTGTGATTTGTAGAGAAATACTTTAATTTTAGATGCCTGTAGCATGTTAGCATTTTATTGTGAAGAAAAGTGGTTGATACCTTATTGCATATCTCCAGTAGAAGCTACTGATACGATTGGGATAGAGCACAATAGGTAAATTGAAAACTGCTTCCGTTGTACAATGGATTCTCAGGGTCATGACTCGGTAGTTATTACTTATGGCAGAGTTTCAAGGAGATTGAGAGGAGGCGTGGGTGTATTTCAGTCTACTTTCATCAGCTTCTATTAATGAGCTGTTGCTGGATCAGTAGCTCTGGCCTAGGGTGGTTGATATTCAGCAGAGAACTGAAGGATGGAGGAAATTTGTTATTGATTTCTTTTTTCCCAATTTACATGAGGGTACAATGGCCATCATTTCAACTTTAGTTAATCGGTATATTTATGATCATCAAACAGATTAAAAGGTGTATTTTTCTAACTTTTAATTTACAGCGTATTATGTGATTTATTTTGGCGAATTATTAGCAGTTGATGGAAGATGAGGGATATCTGAAATTGTATTATTCAACTGACTGCTGGAAAATTCGTACAAAACCTCCTTTAAACTGGACAAAATTAGCATTGACGCGGGTATGAAATTCAGATTTGTAGATCATTGACCTCCAATAATACTGTATCATTGCAAAGTAGCTTTTGTTTTATTATTGTAGACCCCATTTTTTGTTAGCAAAACATTTGTTTTCTCACTGTTCACACTACATGTCTATTTCTCTGCTGCTCATTTGATTAGAGCACGATGCAAAGAAAGAAACTGAGTTTTTTTTTTGATAGTCATACGGCATGGAAACAGACCCTTCAGTTTAACTATGCCACACCAATCACGTTCCTAAACCAAACTAGTCCCACTTGCATGCATTTGGCCCATATCCCTTCAAATATTTGGACAGATATGGGCCGAATATCTTTTAAATGTTATAACTCTATCTGCATCCACCACTTCCTCTGGCAGCTCATTCCACATATGAACCACTCTATTCAAAAAAAAAGTTGCCCCTCCCATTCTTTTTAAATCTTTCTCCTTTCGCCTTTTCTAAAAAAAAGGCCCCTAGTTTTGAACTCCCCACCCCCCCCCTCTCTAGGGAAAAGACACATGCTATTCACCTTATCTATGTCCCTCCATGATTTTATAAACTTCTATAAGGTCATCCCTTGATCTCCAATGCTCCGGTGAAAAATGTTTCATCCTATCTTTAACTCAAACCTTCAATTTCCGTCAACATCCTGGTAAATATTTTCTAAAAACTCTCCAATTTCATAACATCATTTCTGTAGCAGGGTGACCAGAACTGCACACTGTACTCCAGAAGAGGCCTCACCAGTTCCTGTATGACCTCAACATGACATCCCAACTCCTATACTCAAAGATCCGAACAATAATTGAAACAAAGGATAAACATACGTGAATCATTGTTTTGGACAATAAAACCTGCATATATTAATAATCAAAACTTCGAAGCTTTTGAGTGATACAGTCAGTATAGTGGCCTCACGTTATGTAAAGCAGCTGATTCCCAATTTTGGAAAAAAAAAGTGGCCAGATTGCTGCAAGTAGAGATGCACAGACTGTACAGCAAATAGGTTAAAGGTCTCCAATCCCTTAAGTCTCAGTCTACTACTGGAACTGCAGAAGTGCATAGCCTCGGTTTTTGGGAGCAAGTTTGTTTCTTCCCTAAATGAGAAGACATCCAATTTGCTGCTAATACATGTTTTGAGAAGGGTTCTTTGCCTATCTATCTAGGAGTCTACCAGTGGATGGTCAGAAATTTAAATGACAAGATTGCAACCATCTTTAAGAAACCGATATTATGAGCCTTAGTCTTGCATAAGGTCCCTGTGTCCATGTCCATCCCGTTGGCAATTCTCATTACCAGGAGGAAAGAGAAAAGGTCCAGTGGAATCTGAAAGTCTAAAATGTCAGTCATCACATCCATTACTAACACCCACATCCATATCTGGTATAGTTTATAGCTGGGCTTTCCGCCTAAAAATGTTGGGCCCTCATTGTGAGGATCACTAGTGACTCTATTATGAAATATCAAGAACAATGTTGCTCAGTTATCCATGCTCTTTAAAAGTTCAAACTCTGATTTTGATTACACTGCGAATTTTGTGTTGTGAAACAGTTTCTTTTCAAAATGTCAGCAAATTCCTGACCAAACTTTGTCCAGAGGGACATATTGAGAAATTGTAGAGTCACAAAGGTCTTAGAACACAGTTAAAAGGCCCTTCAGCCGACCAAGTCTGCACCAGTCAAAATAAAACCTAACTATTCTAATCACTTGACTGACAGCCTTGTATGCCCTGGCTTTACAAGTGTGCGTCTAAATGCTGCTTAAATGTTGTGAATGTTTCTGCCTCTACCACCCTTGCAGGCAGTGAGTTAAAGATTCCCACCATCCTCTAGGTGAAAATATAACTTCCTCCCATCTCCTCTAAGTTACCTTCCCACTACATTAAATCTATGTTTTCCTCCTTCCCCTATCATTGATTCATCCACCAAAAGCTAATCATTTTTTTTCCCTTCTAAGTCCCTCTATTATTTTGTACATCTCAATCATGTTCCCCCATTCGGGAGACTTAGCTCCTGACTGAATTGCAGTTATGGTTCAAACATGGACAAAGAGCTTAATTCCAGATGTGACAGTGACTGCCCCTGACATCAAGGTCATACTTGAATAACTGTGATATCAACGAGCCCTAAAAAAGCTAGAATCAATAGGAATTGGGAGGATGTACATCACTGCTTGAAGTTATTCCTAGCACAGAGTAAGATGGTTGTGGTTTCTGGAGACCAGTTGTCTCAACTCCAGGACATCTCTGCAGCAGTTCCTCAGGCCAGCAATATTTCAGGCCTAACAATTTACAGCTAATTCATCAATGACTTTCCTTCCATCGTAGGGTCAGAAGTGGGAATGTTTGCTGCTAATTGCACAACATTCAGCATCGTTTGTGGTGACTCAGATACTGAAGCAGTCCCATGTCCATATGCAGCAAGACCTGGACAACATCCAGGCTTAGGCTGATGAATAAAAACTGACATGTATACCCTACTAGTGCCAGGCAATGACCATTTCCAACAAGAGATATGCAACCATCACTGCTTGATGTTCAATGGCATTACCATCCCTAATACCATAACTAAATTCCCAACTATCAACATTCTGGGAGTTACCATTGACCAGAAGCTCAACTGGACTCTCCATATAAATCACTGGCTACAAAAGCAGGACAGAGGCTAGAAATACTGTGGCGAGTAACGCACCTCCTGACTCCCAAAAAGCCTGTCTATCTTATCCAAGGTATAAGTCAGGAGTGTGATGGAATGCTCCACGTTTACCTGGAGATGTGCAGCTCCAAAAGCATTCAAATCTTTAATGCTGCCAACTTCAATGATTTCTGCAGTGCTACACCTCAGTTCCATTGTTTTTGCAACCTTTATTTTATATTGCCCCTCTTTATATTCTGCTACAAATATATACAATTATACGTTTCTTTAAAATGAATTACACCAATCATTATACCCACTCATTTAGTAGCCTGTCTGTGTCATCTTAAAGTCTATCCTTGCTCCACGCTGGAAAAATCAGCCACTGTTCTGTTTCCTGTCACTCAGCCAACTTCCTTTCCATGCTGCCACTGTCCCTTATATTCCATGACATTCGACATTGCTGGCAAGCTATTGCTTTGTAAATAAAGGCTTCCGGACTCTAGAGCAACCTTGTGATGAGTTGCTCCTCATTGCACAAAATAAAAGTGTGGGCAGAGTTGAGAGAGAGACAGAAACCATGCTCAGCAAAAGTCTGAAGTCTTGACACGTGAATGTGAGAAGCATATCCAGAGAAACACATGGAGTAGAAGACTATTGTTATGGAAAATAAGATTACAGCCTGGTAAATCTCGCCTTCTCCTTAGCTAGGCTGACTTGAATCCAAACTCGTGAATGTGGGCATAAAACCACAAGGCAAAGAGCTATTATCTGGGGCTTTATCAACAATTCTTGGAAGTCTATGTTTACCGCATCAACTGCATTGTCCTCATCAATACTCTCTGCTCCCTCATCAGAAAATATTGTCAAATAAGTTAAACAAAATTTGTCTTTATCCCATTTGCGCTGGATTTCCTGAATTTAATATACACAACCCAAGTAAGGCATTACAGTTTTGCCTACCAATCTTTGATTCTACTTTACCAACGCTAGATCTGCTGTCATTATGTGAAAATAAGCTGTCTTCTAACTATATACTTTTGTGTTAGTTTCTGGCTTGTCATTTTCCGTAGCTAAACTAAGCAATATGATTCAATTATCTCTGTTCCCTAATTGTTCTCCTCTTCATGCTTGACCTATCTCATTCTCAAGAACAAGATCCAGCAATACCACCTTTCCTGGTAAACTGGAAACATGCATATCAAGAAGATTTCTCCCTTTACATGTTTCAAAAATTCTTCATTCTGCCTCTGTTCTTTATAATCTATATTGGGATAATTTAATGTCTACCATTGTCAGAGTGCTATAGTTTTTGCTCAATTTTGTCTCAAATTTGTTCTTCCAGATCTGTCCCAATAGTTGGTGCTTTGTAGAATACACCAAGTAGAGTTATACTGCCTTTAAATTTTAATTCTAACCAAAAAGATTGTTCTTTACCCTCTGTAATGGTTTCCTTTTAAATAATATTGCAATGCTTTCTTCGCGTACTGCATCCACCTTGTATTCAGGAATAACTAGGACCCAATCCTGCCCTATAGTTTTGAACTGGGTCTCTAGTATTGCCACATAACAATGCCATGTCGTTACCTGCATCAGCAGCTTACCTAACCTTATTTACCATATTTAGCTTTACTTTGCATGTATACAATTATACAAATTTGTAAATTATCATATGCTATTTTACTTTGACACCACCCAATTCCTTACTAGTATTTACATTAGTGCCTTCTGTTTCTTCTATTCCTATATGTACCTTGTTTCTCCATGCTATTGCAACATCTTGGTTGTCAATCATGTAATTAAATCCTCCCAGCAAACCCACAAGGACATTGGTCCTGGCTCTGTTGCATTGCAACCCATCAGCATCTTTTAGGCCCCACCTTCCCCATCAGTAGTCCCTATGTCCTAGTAATCTAAAGTGTTCCCTGATGCACCTGGGATCTGGGAAGCGTCCAGTATGTGAAAGAAAAATAGTTTGGGATCATGATTTTGATCATTGTACGGAGTTTCCAAATTAATATTCGGAATATAAGTGCAATATGGGATCAGCAACAAATGCTATCCTTACCAGTAACTCTTACATCCCCAAGAAATGGCATAAATACCCCTTGTGTAGTGTAGGATTTTGCTCTGAAAATAAAACTTGGAGACCAACACAATCAAAATGGAACCCCAGATGTGGACATATAATGCATTTCAATTGGTTTAAAATCATGAGATTTGCCAATAAATAAATTGGTGACTATTGAGAGAAATATTCTAGTAAGGTCATTTGGCACAAACATTATATTTGGAGGATATGTTTAACAAAAGAACCCAGGACATTGTTTGTAGTATTAACTTTGTAGCCCAAGAACAGGAGAGTCGTAACAGGTTTAGTAATTGTGGAATGTTTGCGATTTCATTGACACTTGAATATATTCTACTTTTATGTCAGTGTCCCAAAACTACGTTTTTCTTTTCTCTCTCTGGTTGATGCTTGTATGGAATCCTTGACAAAAGATTGTCAATTCTCATCACTGTGTTCAGTTATATGTTGTTCCTTAATAGGCTGCGACATGTTCAGGCCATAAATACCATATGTTATAAATCTTTATATGCCCTGCAAAATGTATTTCCAGCATATAGTCTGAATTATATCTGAAAGACTTAATGTGTGTGGTTTGCAGGTTTCTACATGAAGAATATCTTTCCAAACATTCCTTAATACCTCTTACTATAAATACCATGATATTTGAAGTATTTCTTCATGTAATTTTTTTTATATTAAATCAGTTCTTTTTAATGAAAAGAGAACATGTTGGAAACACTCAGCAGTTCAAGGATCTTTGGAGCGAGAAACCAAGTTAAAGATTCAGATTGATGACCATTCATGAGACACACAAGTCAGAATGTTGTTCAAGCACCTTTTGGGAGTGGAAACAACAAGTTTCTTGTTCAGAAATTAATACAGCTGAAGTCCTAAAGTAGCAGCCTAGGCAAGGAATATCCTCCTCCCTGGATGAAAGATCCTTAATAATGGGGGATCATTTGAGAATCAGTAACCACAAAATATTTAGATTTATTTTAAGAACATTAATGGGAACAGTTGCAGGACCGTAACTGGAACAAAGCAAAATATAATGAAATAAAGAGAACAGTCCTGCCTGATTTAATTGGAAGGAAAATGATTGGTGGATCAAATGATAGATTGCCGATGGAAAGCATTGAAATAATTTGGAAAAGGTGCAATCAACTACATTCCAGTGAGACCAAAGTATGCGTTGAAAGAATGGAAGGACATCAAACAACACTTAACCGTTTATTGCTATGGGAGAGATAATAAAAATGAAGGCCACGTCCAGAATGAAAAATTTCCAAAAAACCGAAGCTTGGAAGATACAAAGTATGAAAACAATGTAACATTAATGAGCAATTAAAAAATACTTTTAATGGACCCATTGGTTGCAAAAGATAATTAGGT
Source organism: Ginglymostoma cirratum (assembly GCA_024137785.1). Taxonomy (NCBI): domain Eukaryota; kingdom Metazoa; phylum Chordata; class Chondrichthyes; order Orectolobiformes; family Ginglymostomatidae; genus Ginglymostoma; species Ginglymostoma cirratum. Next base: position 1,994,592 of record JAHRHZ010000047.1, on the reverse strand, counting down.
ACATTTTTTCAGATGTGGCTGAGTAGTGTTCCATAGGTGTCCATCTTGGGACTGTCTTTATTTCTAAATGATCTGGACTTCAAAGTGAAGAACATTACCTCTATTTGCTGATAATACCAAATTGAGAGAATGGAACATTGTGATGTAAACAGGTAGAGAGGTATAGGGAATGAGCAGGCCTGTGAGATTAAATGAAGTGACTTGTGGAAAATAAAACACAGGCAGATTTAAAGGGCCCATTGCTCTGTTTATCTACTGCAACATTCAACTATGTTTTCAATTCCATACGAATAATTCGCTTGCAGTGCCATGAGTTTACTGTGCATGTCCTGAATCAACTAACTTCTGCAACTTTACGGGATTGAAAAAGTAACAAAATTAGTGATGAACAATACATGCCAATAACTGCAGTAATTTCCATTCCACAGAGAAGCAATAAGCAGAGTGTGTGAGGCTGTGCCAGGTGCAAAAGGAGCCATGAGAAGAAGAAAGGTAAATAATTGGAGCAGGAGGTGTGTTGCACATTGTTCATTCTCTTCTAATCAAACAAATACGGATTTCAAATGAGTTCTGAACTAACATTGAGAAACAAATATAATCACTGTAATTTGAAATTTACACTCTATAAATGAATGGGCTAATTGGCACCTGTCACTTGTCACTTGTCTGTAATCTTTTCCGTTCTCATTAGTATTACTATGCCCTTGTAGGCCAACAATTTGTGTTTTACAATCTGGGATCTTTAGTCTAGATCAGTTTATCAAACGCATCTTAAAAGTCCATGCTTCATAAGGCTTTCCTTTTGAAAAGATTGGGGAAAAAACTGCTGCAACTCCTGAGATAAAAGTGAAGTGCCCAAGTTCCTAAACTAAACCTTGTTTCTTTCTAACTGGGAAGTGAGCACCAGCTTCCACTGTTCAGTGAACACGCTGCTCCTTTTTGTTTTAATACTTATCTCAGTCCACTATAAAAAGGATCTTAATTTAACAACTGTCAACAATGTGGAGTGTCAAATGTGCAAACCAAGACAGTATTAAAGTTGGAAAGAGTATACGAGAAGACTTTGCAAATCAAAATATGGCTGTTGAATGGCACCAAAATTTTAAACATCTATAGATTGCAGGAGGACTGAAAGCTTGCAAGAATGAAGAATTTCAAAGCTGGAACTTTAAGGGTTTCTTTTAACGAAGTGAATATTACTTTGGCTGTTTAAATTGTGCACGTTAGTTAACATTCCAGCTTTTAGAATGTACTTAGAATTTGCTTTCCTAGGTATAATTCCAGATCGTGAGGATTCGCGACCACCACCTTGGGTTGTACCATTGATGTTTCAAAGCCCATCATTAGGATAGCACTTCTATTCTCCCTCAGCCCCGTCTTTAGAGCTTTGTTCATCAATATCTCCCCATTGTGACCTAGCCAAGACTCAATATGAAAGATAATCTTAGTGCACCAATCATTTTGATATTCTTTGCATTTTCTGCTGTAAGATTGGAAAACAAATAACTCTGGTCATATTTGGACTTGCAGCCTCCCAGCAAAGGGTTGTCTACAATCTTGGGAAAGAGTAACCTCCAGTTTTCAGGAATGAACATCATAATGAGCATCTCTACACGCAGTCTCAACTTGATGCTCCCACATTCCAAACAGGTGAGTGTCATCAATTGGGATTGGCTCAATATTGTAGGAGGGCCATTCTAACACTTGGGAATGATATAAACTACGTGATATTGATTGTGTCTCTTCAGGCAGCCTACCCTGTTCCACATCTCCGGAGTTATTTCCATAAATTAGTGGTGGTCCATACCATTCCTAGTGTTATTCTGGGGTATCTGCCTTTGAAGAAATGGTGGTGTGGCAGAGCCAGACCATATCACTCCCAGTGATTGTGAGCCAGTCTAGAAACGTTTCCCAAGAGGTGGATTTTTTTTTGTTTTGTTCTTCTGCTCTTCTCTGATAATGTGCTATTTTCCTGTCAGCATTCTGGCTGAAACAGGCCCAGCACCAAATTCCTCTTCTCCTGGTCTAGATTGCTTCATAAAATACCTAAAACAGCAACAAATCTGAGCAAATTACATTTTAACTTCTTGTGTAGTAACTTAAAACCTCTTGCATAAGCTTTCCATTATCTCTGTTTTCACTCCTATGCCCTTCATAATTAAATAGACCTATGCAAAGTTAAAATTGGGACTAATTGAATATATTTTCAGTTCAACATTGAGTAGTGATTGACTTAGTGAAGAAAAGGATAGAGGGAAGAAAGAGAATAGATAAACATGAGGTACAATTGTTTGTTGCGGTCACTTGGCAAACGGAAGTGTAATATATTAGATATTGTGAATTAATTAGCTGGCGTTTAAATTGATTATATTACCAGCTTGAGGTAACATCCAATTTGTTATAACATGGTGTGGAGCTGGATGAACACAGCAGGCCAGGCAGCATCAGAGGAGCAGGAAAGCTGACTTTTTGGGTCTGGACCCTTCTTCAGAAATGGGGGAGGGGAAGGAGACTCTGGAATAAATAGAGAGAGGAGGAGGTGATGGAAGATGGATAGAGGAGCAGATAGGTGGAGAGAAGACAGACAGGTCAAGGAGTTGGGGATGGAGCCAGTAAAGGTGAGTGCAGGTAGGGAGTTGGGATGGGGTTTGGGTAGGTGGGAGGGAAGACGGACAGGTCAAGGAGGCGGGGATGAGGCTGGTAGGTAGTAAGTGGGGTGGGGGTTAGTCAGTGAGGTGGGAGGAGCGGATAGGTGGGAGAAAAGACTGACAGGTCAAGGAGGCAGGGCCGAGCTGGTCTTGGGATGAGGTCGGGGGGTGGGGAAATTTTTGAAGCTTGCAAAGTCCACATTGAGACCATGGGCTGCAGGGTTCACTGACCAACACCCACCGCCACTTCTTACCTACTAGCCTCATCCCTGTCCTTGACCTGTCCATCTTCCCTCCCACCTACCTGGCCCTCCCTCCCAACTGACCAACACCCATCCCAACTCCCTACCTACACTCATCTTTACTGGCTCCATCCCTGCCTCCTTGACCTGTCTGTCTTCTCTGTTCCTCTAACCATCTTCTATCATCGCCTCCCCCTCTCTCTATTTAATTTAGAGTCCCCTTCCCCTCCCGCATTTCTGAAGAAGGGTCCAGACCCGAAACATCAGCTATCCTGCTCCTCTGATGCTGCCTGGCTTGCTGTGTTCATCCAGCGCTACACCTTGTTATCTCAGACTCCAGCATCAGCAATTCCTGCTATCTCCATTTGTTGTATCCGAGATAACAAGCATGGGGCTGGATGAACACAGCAGGTCAAGCAGCATCATAGGAGCAGGAAAACTTGA
>JAHRHZ010000047.1:1896438-1990858 GCA_024137785.1 Ginglymostoma cirratum | reverse complement strand
TCAAGTTTTCCTGCTCCTATGATGCTGCTTGACCTGCTGTGTTCATCCAGCCCCATGCTTGTTATCTCGGATTCTCCAACATCTGCAGTACCTTTTATCTCCATTTGTTGTAGATGTTTTTAATCAACCTGTTCAGGTGTGTTATGACACACCACAGATGCAGGCGGGACTTGATCCGAGGCTTTCCAGTGTAGAGGTAGGGACGTTACCATTGCACCACAAGAGCCCACAAAATCTATTGTATACTTGGAAATTAGCCCCATTATTTCAGACAATGCAACTAAATAAACTTTTCCTCAGTCTTTTAAATCAAGATGCCAAGTCTTAGACTAATCCTAGCATTGAACACTTGCCTTCAAGGTATGGAGAGCAAACCAAGTCTATCTGTAATTCTAAGCACGCTGTAGGAATTGGATAAACCACTCCTTTATAACTGCACTGTAAACTGGAGGAGAAGAATATGAACTACTATCAGAACTGTAACTGTTTCCAAAATATATTGTTTAAATTACAGAAAAAATACCTTTATTCATCCATCAAAGATCCTGAAGCAATCTTTTTGTTTACCTTGTTTGGTTATGACGTGTGAGGTGACTGTTATGCAAGACTAAACAAATGAGTCATCTTTCACTTTGTAATTCCTTGTGTGTCAGCATTTACATTGGTTGCACACGTCAGACAGAATGCAAAACCTCTCAAAAGAGATTTCAATAAAAGGTATTTTAAGGTGTTTTGGTGGAGGGGACGTGGTGGTGAGTTAAATGACTTACAATCTATTTTTTGGCGTAAAATGTGATCTTAAAGAGATGAAATGACATGAAAAGAACCAAGAAATTATGGTAATAGCTGGTGTGATGAAAGGATGAGGGAAGAACAAAGGAAAAGTGGGGAAAATGTGGAGAAAATGCAAGCAATCTAAAATTATAAGACAGAATGCTTGAAGCACAACCCGCAGGAGAGAAAGAGAACAAGACAGCATCCTGCTCACTAACTGAATCAAGGACCTTACTATTCTGGTGAAAGTTGTATACCTGAAACATTAATGCAATTGTGTTTAAAAACAAAATTCCATTCTGAGAGCCACAAAGTGCTGGGAGAGAGATGAGGCATGATTTTAATTCATTCAAAAGCCATTCACTGGAATTAAAATTGTACCTGTTGTTCCTGAAGCATTGGGGTTCCTTGATTTGGTATTCAATTTGTCTTCTTCCAAAGCTTGGTGATACTAAAGCTACAATGACCATATTTACACTCTTCAATTTTCTAACTATTGTTACTTTTAACAGTAGAATTGGTAGCTCTTCTCCTCTGTTCAAAAAAACCACACTTGCTAATATGTTGACAAAGTACTAGCATATTTGAGAAGGAAAGGCTTATAAATTTCTGTTTCATTCTAGCTAAAATTTCAATGTTGGATTTTGTTGTAATTTTAAAGTAGAAAAAGAAATGTTGGAAATCTAGTTCCAGTTTAGGAAGTTTTTTTTTCTTTTTTACAGATCATCGCCAACCACCACATGCAGTCAATCTCATTCGCCTCTGGAGGCGATCCAGTGAGTAATGTTCCATGTCATTATATTTGCGGAAGGAAATGAGTGTCTTGAATGCAGCATTGTTGGTGATGGAATGTTGTGATTAACTACTGCAAAGATTATGTAAAAGATTAATTAGAATTGGACTAGTTCTCTTTCTACTTTATTTATTGGGTTTGGCAGGCAACAGTTACACCTTGCTACCTCTTTCTTGACACCGCTGTCTGGCCCCTCCTGCCCAACTCCCCCCACCTCCCCACCATAAGCTGCCTGATGCATGTCTAGACTGCATGGAACAATGATCGTCCTACCTGTCCCTTCAACTGAACTACAGCCAGATAGAAACATACAAACCAGGAGAAGGCTACTTGGTCCTTTTGAACCTGCAGTGCCAGTTGTTGTGATCATGACTGATTCCCATCTCAGTACCATATTTCTACTTTCTGATTTGATTTATTGCCATGTGAGCCAAAATACAGTGAAAAGCTTTGTTTACAAGTGGTACAGGCAGAACACAGTAAGCAAGGGATGTACAGATCAAAAAGACCTAAAAGCATACAGATTACATTGCAGGTTATGGCATTTGAGGCTAGAGTCATTTTAACAGTCTGATAACGGCTAGAAAGAAGTTGTTCTTGAACCTGGTTGTGCATGAGTTCAGTATCTTCTGCCTGATGGAAGAGTTTGTAGGAGGTAAATACCAGGGTGCGATGGGACTTCTATGATGTTGGGGGCCTTTCCACGGCAGCGAGCCGTGTAAGGAGTCCATGGATGGAAGGGTGGCTTCCATGATGGTCTGGGCTGTGAACACCACATTCTGTAGTTTCTTATGGTCCTGGGCAGAGCAGTTGCCATACTAGGCCGTTATGTACCTGGACAGTATGCTTTCAATGGTGCATCTGTAGAAGTTGGTGAGGGTCGTTATGGACATGCCAAATATCCTGAGCCGCCTGAAGAAGAAGAGGCATTCTTGTGCCTTCTTGACTGTTGCATTTATGTGGGAAGTTCAGGACAGGTCATCGGTTATCGTCCCTCCAAGGACTTGATGGTGTTTGCTCTCTCAACCTCGGTTGTGTTGATGTAGATGGGGGCGTCTTCTCCCCCTTTCTTTCTGAAGTCTATGATCAGTTCTTTAGTTTTGCTGACATTGAGAGACAGATTGTTTTCATTGCACCACGTCACCAAACCCTCTATTTCCCTTCTATATTTTGACTCATTCTTAGAGATCCGTCCCACTACTGTGGTATCATCAACAAACTTGTGGATGGCCCTCGTTCAGAATTTGGCAACACAATTGTAGGTGTTGAGGGAGTACAGTAGGGAACTCCAGTGTTGAGTGTTATCATGGAGGAGGTGCAGTTACCTATCCTCACTGATTGCAGTCTATGGGTCAGAAAGCTGAGGATCCAATTGCACAGGGTGGAGCCGAGATCAAGGTCACGGAGTTTTGAGATCAGTCTGGAGAGGATAATGGTGTTGAAGGTGGAGCTGTAGTCAACAATTCTTTTTTCTAAAAATTATCTATCTCTTTCTTGAAGATATTCAGTGACTTAGCCTCCAAAAACTTCTGTGGTAGGGAATTCTATAAGTCCCTACTCAGAAGGGTAGTGAAATATTTCCTCACCTCTGTCCTAAATGGTCTACCCCGTATCTTATGACTGACCCCTTTGGTTCTAGACTCCCCACACAGGGAAAACGCCTTTTCTACAACCAGTATGTTCAGTTCTGTTAGAATTTTTTACATTTCCGTCAAATCCCATCTTATTCTTCAAATTTCCAGAAAATACAGGCCCAGTTGGACCAATCTGTCCTCATACAACAGTCCTGCCATTGTGGTATCAGCCGACCAAACCTCTGCTGCACTCTCCCTTTGACAAAGATCCTTTCTTGGATAGAGAGACCAAAACAGCATTCAATATTCCAGCTGTAATCGCACCAAGACCCTGCATTACTGCAGTAAGACATCTCTACTCCTGAACTCAAATCTTCATGTAACGAATGAAGACTAGTGTACCATTTGACCTCCTAATTGCTTGCTGCATCTCCTTGTCTAATATAATCCTTGTACAAGGACACCCTTCTAGCCTGCCACCCGGGGCGGGGGGAGGTGGGAATACCCATTTATTCCCACTCTGTTTTTTGTCTATCAACTAATTCTTGATCCATGATAATACATTACCCTCTTCCCCCAGATGCTTTAGCTTTGTCCACAGCATCTTAGGAGGGAGCTTATCAAACGCCTTCTGAAAGTCCAATACATCTCACACACTGATTCTCTCTCATCTATTCTACCAGATATAATCTATCAGATGAGAGAATCCAGTTTCTAATTCATTTCAAATATTTAGAATATGTTTTAAAAACATCATTTCTTCATGTTACATTGAAATATTTTCAACTATGCCCTTCTTAAAAAAAAAAACATGTGTTTTTATTCAGCAGTGTTTGGTGAATGCGCAGTTAATGCACAGTCCAGTCAATTTCACAGAAAAACAGAATTGATTCTGTGTTTTGAATGTACAAGAAAAGTACAGGAATCTGGATTATGATGGTAGTTTGAAATTCTGTCATTAAATTTATTAAACATTATAAATAAATGTTAATGGAGTAAAATTTCAGAATTGTTATGGATTGTACCTTTTTCACAAAAAAATACATCTTATTCAATGTAGAGAAGAAGCTCATTATAACACACATGCTGGGGTTAAAAAGGTAAAAATATTATGGTTGTACCCGTCATGGTGTTATTGAGAAAACTCCTCACATTTTATCTTAATTTTCCTATCTAAAAATAAAGATTAAGCTCTTGAAAACCATTAGATCCTTGTGGTATGTGAACTGCAACTGTAGAGGTGCAGAGCTGGATGAACACAGCAGGCCAAGCAGCATCAGAGGAGCAGGAAAGCTGACATTTCAGGCCTTTCTGAAGAAAGGTCTAGGCCCGAAATGTCTAGGCCCGAAATGTCAGCTTTCCTGCTCCTCTGATGCTGCTTGGCCTGCTGTGTTCATTCAGCTCTGCACCTTGTTATCTCAGATTCTCTAGCATCTGCAGTTCCTACTATCTCTGAGACTGTATTGTACTTTTTTTTTTCTTTATTCATTCAAGGGATGAGGGAGTCACTGGCTAGGCAGCATTTTATTGACCGTCCCTAATTGCCCAGAGGCCAATTCAGAGCCAACCACATTGCGGTGGGTCTGGAGTCACATATAGGCCAGACCAGATAAGGATGGCAGTTTCCTTCCCTAATGGACATTAGTGAACCAGATGGTTTTTTTCTGGCAATCAACAATGGATTCATAGTCATCATTAGATTCTTAATTCCAGATATTTTTTGAATTCAAATTCCACCATCTGCCATGATGAGATTCGAACCTGGGTCCCTAGAATATTACCTGCATCACTGGATTAACAGTCCAGCAATAATACCATTAGGCCATCGTCTCCTCAACCATGAACGATGGCTCAAACTCCATCCCAAATAATCTTTAATCCACTTCCAGAATGTGGGCTTTACTGGTAGTGCCAGCTTTTATTACCCATCCTTATTTCCCCTGAGAAGAATGTGCTGCCATCACCTTGAATCACAGCACTCCATGTGTTCATGTTACAGACGAGGAGGCGCTGAAGGCCTTAAAACATAAAGGCAAATAATCCCCAGGACCTGATCAGGTGGGAAAAGCCAGGGAACTATAGACCAGTGAGCCTTATGTCAGTGGTGGGTAAGTTGTTGGAAGAGATTTTGAGGGACAGGATTTATATGCGTTTGGAAAGGCAAGGACTGATTAGGGACAGTCAATATGGCTTTGCGCGTGGGAAATTGTCTGTCTCTCACCAACTTTAATTTGAGTTTTCTGAAGAAGTGACAGGATAGGTGAAGGCAGAGTAGTAGATGTTGTCTATGTGGATTTCAGCAAAGCATTTGATGAGGTTCTGCATGTTGGAATGGTTGGTGAGGTTAGATCATATGGGAGCCAAGGGAAGCTAAGCAATTAAATACAAAATCGGCTCTAAGGTAGGAGACAGAGGGTGGTGTTGGAAAGTTGCTTTTCAGACTGGAGGCCTTTGACCAGCAGGGTGCCACAAAGATCGTTGCTGAGTCTGCTGCTTTTCAACATTTGTATAAATGATCTATATGTGTGATGATACTGTGGCTCTAAAAGGTGTATTTTGTCCTTTTCTTGAGAGGTTTTATGGCTGAACATAGAACATTACAGCGCAGTATAGGCCCTTCGGCCCTCGATGTTGCACCAACCTGTGAAACCAATCTGAAGCCCATCTAACCTACACTATTCCCTTATCATCCATATGTTTATCCAATGACCATTTAAATGCCCTTAATGTTGGCGAGTCTACTACTGTTGCAGGCAGGGCATTCCACGCCTTTAGTACTTTCTGAGTAAAGAACCTACCTCTGACATCTGTCCTATATCTATCACCCCTCAATTAAAAGCTATGTCCCCTCGTGCTAGCAGTCACAATCCGAGGAAAGAGGCTCTCACTGTCCGCCCTATCTAATCCTCTGATCATCTTGTATGTCTCTATTAAATCACCTCTTAACCTTCTTCTCTCTAATGAAAACAGCCTCAAGTCCCTCAGCCTTTCCTCATAAGACCTTCCCTCCATACCAGGCAACATCCTGGTAAATCTCCTCTGCACCCTTTCCAATGCTTCCACATCCTTCCTATAATGCGGCGACCAGAACTTGCACGCAATATTCCAAGTGCAGCCGCGCCAGAGTTTTGTACAGCTGCAACATGACCTCACGGCTCCGAAACTCAATCCCTCTACCAACAAAACCTAACACTCCGTATGCCTTCCTAACAACCCTATCAACCTGAGTGGCAACTTTCAGGGATCTATGCACATGGACACCGAGATCTCTCTGCTCATCCACACTACCAAGAATCTTACCATTAGCCCAGTACTCTGTATTCCTGTTACTCCTTCCAAAGTGAATCACCTCACACTTTTCCGCATTAAACTCCATTTGCCACCTCTCAGCCCAGCTCTGCAGCTGATCAATGTCCCTCTGTAACCTGCAACATCCTTCCGCACCATCCACAACTCCCCCGACTTTAGTGTCATCTGCAAATTTACTAACCCATCCTTCTACGCCCTCATCCAGGTCACTTATAAAAATGACAAACAGCAGTGGCCCCAAAACAGATCCTTGCGGTACACCACTAGTAAGTGAACTCCAGGATGAACATTTCCCATCAATCACCACCCTCTGTCTTCTTACAGCTAGCCAATTTCTGATCCAAACCGCTAAATCACCCTCAATCCCATGCCTCCGTATTTTCTGCAATAGCCTACCATGGGGAACCTTATCAAACGCTTTACTGAAATCCATGTACTCACATAAACCACTTTACCCTCATCCACCACTTTACCCTCATCCACCAGTTTGGTCACCTTCTCAAAGAACTCAATAAGGTTTGTGAGGCACAACCTACCCTTCACAAAACCGTGTTGACCATCCCTAATCAAATTATTCCTTTCTAGATGATTATAAATCCTATCTCTTATAATCCTTTCCAACACTTTACCCACAACCGAAGTAAGGCTCACTGGTCTATAATTACCAGGGTTGTCTCTACTCCCCTTCTTGAACAAGGGGGCAACATTTGCTATCCTCCAGTCTTCTGGCACCATTCCTGTAGGCAATGACGACATAAAGATCAAAGTCAAAGGCTCTGCAATCTCCTCCCTAGCTTCCCAGAGAATCCTATGATAAATCCCATCTGGCCCAGGAGACTTATCTATTTTCACACTTTCCAGAATTGCTAACACCTCCTCCTTATGAACCTCAATCCTGTCTAGTCTAATAGCCTGTATCTCAGCATTCTCCTCGACAACATTGTCTTTTTCATGTGTGAATACTGACGAAAAATATTCATTTAGCGCCTCTCCTATCTCTTCGGACTCCACGCACAACTTCCCATTACTGTCCTTGACTGGTCCGAATCTTACTCTAGTCATTCTTTTGTTCCTGACATACCTATAGAAAGCTTTAGGGTTTCCCTTGATCCTACCTGCCAAAGACTTCTCATGTCCCCTCCTGGCTATTCTTAGCTCTCTCTTTAGGTCCTTCCTGGCTAACTTGTAACTCTTATGCGCCCTAACTGAGCCTTCACGCCTCATCTTTACATAAGCCTCCTTCTTCCTCTTGACAAGAGATTCAACTTCTTTAGTAAACCACAATTCCCTCGCTCGACCACTTCCTCCCTGCCTGACAGGTATATATTTATCAACGACACGCAGTAGCTGTTCCTTGAAGAAGGTCCACATTTCAATTGTGCCCAGCCCTTGCAGTTTCCTTCCCCATCCTATGCATCCTAAATCTTGCCTAATCGCCTCATAATTGCCTTTCCCCCAGCTATAACTCTTGCCCTGCGATATATACCTATCCCTTTCCATCGCTAAAGTAATCGTAACTGAATTGCGGTCACTATCACCGAAGTGCTCACCTACCTCCAATTCTAACACCTGGCCTGGTTCATTACCCAGTACCAAATCCAATGTTGCCTCACCTCTTGTTGGCCTACCTACATACTGTGTCAGGAAACCCTCCTGCACACATTGGACAAAAACTGACCCATCTAAAGTACTCGAACTATAGTGTTTCCAGTCAATATTTGGAAAGTTAAAGTCCCCCATAACAACAACCCTGTTACTTTCGCTCCTATCCAGAATCATCTTTGCAATCCTTTCCTCTATATCTCTGGAACTTTTCGGAGGCCTGTAGAAAACTCCCAACAGGGTGATCTCTCCTTTCCTGTTTCTAACCTCAGCCCATACTACCTCAGTAGACGAGTCCTCATCAAACGTCCTTTCTGCCACCATAATACTGTCCTTGTATTATGCCACACCTCCCCCTCTTTTACCACCCTCCCTGATCTTACTGAAACATCTAAACCCCGGAACCTGCAACAACCATTGCTGTCCCTGCTCTATCCATTTCTCTGAAATTGCCACAACATCAAAGTCCCAGGTACCAACCCATGCTGCAAGTTTAGCCACCTTATTCCGGATGCTCCTGGCATTGAAGTAGACACACTTCAAACCACCTTTCTGCCTGCCGGTACACTCCTACGACTTTGAAACCTTATTCGTGATCTCACTACTCTCAACCTCCTGTTCACTGGAGCTACAATTCAGGTTCCCATCCCCCTGCTGAATTAGTTTAAACCCGAGCATTAGCAAATTTCCCCCCCAGGATATTGGTTTGAGGCACTGAGCAGTCTACACAGCTAAGAGTCAACAGTTAGTGAGGCCTTGGATTTTTTTTTTAGAAGGTTAGAGCATTAGAAGCAGTCTGAGTGGGTGTATTAAGCTTTTGCAGAACCAGGATTTTTTAAATTGGTTTTTCAGTAGCAGCAGTTGTTGTTGGCATCTCAGCAGGATTGAACGCTGCAGTACATCTCTTGCTGTTACTGTCTCCCTCTGAGTTTTCTCTTGATGTTTTTCCTCTTAGGCTGCTAGAATTGCATGTGAGACAATCTATTTTATTGACTTTAACCTGCCAAGGGTGTGTGTATGGAATACTGCTATATTGGAACAGTTACTGTTTAGTAGTAAAATAATCTACTATTCTATTAAGTTTTCCAATAGAGTTAAGATTCTCCACTTTTCTCTTGCTTTTGTTGTATTTTAAATATAGTGAATGAACAAAGTTTGTTTTGCTTCAAATCTGATAGTTTGACAATGAAATTGTATCTAGAATGCAACGCCTGGCACTTGCCTTTAAAATAAGAAGAAATTAAGGTCTAGGCTATCATCTTAATATATTTTGAGGAGTTCTGGTCTGGCCCATAACAAATGTGAATATAGAAAGTACGGTTAGTAAGTTTGCAGATAACACCAAAATGGATGCTGTAATGGACAGTGAAGAAGATTATCTCGGAGTACAATGGGACCTTGATCAGATGGGCCAATGGGCTGAGGAGTGGCAGATGGAATTTAATTTCGATAAATGTGAGGTGTTGCATTTTGGGAAGGCAAACCAGGACTTGTACAGTTAATGGTAGGGTCTCTAAAGTTTTAGAGTAGATTTGTAGCTCGGGTTTTGGATGTTGTAGTTGGTTGACTCGCCGAGCTGGTTCATTGTTTCGCAGAAGTTTCATTTTGAGGAGTGTTGCCCAGCAAAGCGGTGTAGGTGCATAGTTCCTTGAAAGTGGAGTCACATGTAGACAGGATAGTGAAGTTGTTCAGAACGCTTGCCTTCATAGGTCACAACATTTAGTGTACGAGTTGGGATGTCATGTTGTGGTTGTACAGCACATTGGTGAGGCCATTTTTGGAATACTGTGCACAATTCTGGTCACCCTTCTATAGGAAGTTGTTAAACTAGAAAGAGTGCAGAAAAGATTTGACAAGGATGCTGTCAGGACTGGAGGGTTTGAGTTAAAGGAAGAGGCTGAATAGGCTGGGACTTTTTTCCTTCAAGTATCAGAAGCCGAGGGGTGACCTTTATCAAGGTTTATAAAATCATGAGGGGTATGGATAGGGTGAATAGCAAAGGTCATTTTCCTAGGATGGAAGAGTCCAAAATTAGAGGGCATAGGTTTAAGGTGAACGGGGAAGGACTTGAGGGGTAACTTCTTCGCATGGAGGATGGTGCGCGTATGAAACAAGCTGTCAGAGGAGGTGGGTAGGATTTAGAAGGAATATAGGCCAAATAATGGCAATTTTTTCCCAGAGTTGAAATGCCTAAAACTAGGGGGTATGCATTTAACGTGAGAGGGGAAAGTTTTACACACACAGGTAAGGAGTCTGGAATGTGCTGCCAGCGGTGGTATTAGAGGCAGATACAATAGGACCATTTAAAAGACTTTTAGATGAGCACTTGAATACGCCAGGATTGAAGCGATATTGACCAAGGGCATGCAGAAGGGATCAGTTACATTTGGCATCATGTTCGGCACAACACAGTGGGCTGAAGGACCTGTTCCCGTGCTGTTTTCTTCTATGTTCTAAATGGGACTAGGAACATCTGGTTGGCATGAACAAGTTAGACCAAAGGGTCTGTTTCCATGCTGTATGACTCTCTGGTTCTGTAAGGATATGCCAAAAGCACACTTCTGATTTGATGAGGCATTTCCATCAATTTTGAATGAGGATTTCTGTTCCTAAGTGCCAATTCTTTCACGATCATTGTTGATTTGTCAGTGATTGTCTTTCCCTGCATGACAACATGGATATTTATTTCTTGTCAATTGATTACGAATACTTTGTTTGTCATTATGCTTGATTGGAATTAATTTTGGAACCTCTCCAGCCATGGCTTTGTTATTACCTGAAGGACGCTTCTGCAATTTATGGAATATTTGCTAATCAGTGGAGTCTTGTTTATTTTACTTTTACTACCTCGCCTTTTTGGCAGGATCTGGAACTGTAAAGATAAAGAAATTATTACAATTTGTGTGCCTTTATCAGGACATGAGAACCCTTTTTTTAGGTTAGTTGTTTTTAATGAAAACATTTGCAGCGATCATTCTGTTCAGGATTTGTGTTTTAAAATGGTAAATGTTAGAAACTCGGCATTCAAAAGAGAATTGGGTTAATGTTTTTGGTAAGATTCTTCTTCAGAATTGTTACTGTAAGGCAACGGAATCCTTTTTTGTCAGCAATGCTCCCTTCCATTTTCTTTGTGTACGGCCTGTTTATTGTGTTGTGTGGTAGATCGTAGCACAGAAGTGCACCCACACAATTTAGTGAAACATTGCCTACCAGATCATGACAAGTCAATCAGGGACATATAAAACATAAAGTTAGCTTTCTCTTTCAGGCATTGGCAGACCCGTGCCTTATATTTCCAAAACTTGTATTTTTTTTTCAGTTTTCTAGCAGATGCCGTCTTTGTCTATACAGGATCTATACACACCACGCACATCATTTGTAATATCTTTTGACCTCTGCCCATAAATTGTGTTCAGTGTGCTTCTGTCTCTCTTCTCCTGACAAAGGGGCTACACTCCGAAAGCTTGTGATTTCAAATAAACCTGTTGGACTATAACCCAGTGTTGTGTGACTTCTGACTTTGTCCACCCCAGTCCAGCACCAGCAACTCCACATCATGAACAGGGTTTGTTTTACTTTGTGTATAGAGTCTCCTGTTTCCCTAATACTGAAACTGTGCAATTCCACGCTAGTTTCTAATGAAGTGTTCAGTTCTGAATTTTTATATTAAATTTCAGATATTTTATTACAATGATTTGAAACTCATTCTTGACAAGTTATAAGTGATAACTGTAAAACTCCCTCTTTTAGGACACAACTGATTATGTTGCTTATGTTGCCAAGGACCCAGTAAATCAAAGAGGTATGTAATTGCTCTTTCATGCATTCCATTTCAACAATAAATCTAATGATACTTTAGCAATTATGTTGTATCACTGTCCTTGAGCTAAAGGCTGTTTAACTTTGCACGTTTGAAACATTGTTTTTTTTAAAATTCTGGTGCCTATAGAAAATACATCACCAGAATAATTAGAAAGGCAGACTATAAATTGAGTGCCACAATTATATTCAGCCATGAGTTATCTATAAATTTGATCAGTGAGTACGTATAACTGTAATTGCTTAACTATTTCATAAAATGTTCGATTACCTGTCTTTATATCAAGTGGAGAAGTACATAATGAGCTAAATACTAATACTTGTGTTTCTGTACATAATTATTGGTGTTAATAATGTTTAGCAATGATAAAACTTCAACACACTGTAAAAGGAAGCAATTTGTATTAATCTTGAAATGGAAGTGCTAGAATTCATGTAACCTTCTACTGTTTAATGTACTATCATTTCATAGGCAAGATCAAACTCATTTTGCATTATTTTTCAGCCTGCCATATTCTAGAGTGTTCTGATGATTTAGCCCAGGATGTTATAAATACCATCGGAAAAGCATTTGAACTTCGTTTTAAACAATACTTGAAAAATTCACCTGTAGTTATTACACCTAATGAAAGGTCAGTATTTTTTAAAAGCTTTATTTGAATAAAAATCATAATATCCGAATATTCACAATTTAAAAAAATTAAAAGCATTAATAAGCATTACAAACTAATTGCCAGGAAATGGTTTTTATGTAGCCCACTACATAAAACAAGATCATCTGATGAAGTGGTTACAGATGTTTAAATATGTCTTTGCTGCTGTCCTTGTGTTGCAGAAGACCAGGTCTTGCAATATGGAATGTGGAGGGTGATGAAGACCAGAACCATGGATACTACAATGAAACAGCAGGTAAACAAGCACCACCTGGAAGTCCAAAAAATGCAAAAGTAAAGAAGGACGCAGCAGCCTACAGTAATAACAGCCAAACAAAAAAAGATGGAGACTTTTTGCAGGTTAGTAATATTTTTTGGTAGTATTTCAGTGTCAGATCTAGTTAGAGTATTAAATTCTTTAAATAAGCATTCTCATTTCAAAAGGGTGACTGTCATTTTATAATAGGATATGAATTGCTGGAAATTTTTTGAAAGATTTTACATCTTGCATGTACTTTTATTTCTTTAGAGGAAAGCCAGGTCAATATTTATAGTGCAAGAAATCATCAACATTAAAAAGGCTGGATGAAGAATGTTTGTGTAGCAGGAATGGAAATTACATTTGCTAAATAGTGACTTTACCAACATGGTGATATGATTAGCCACTTACTTGTTGTTATATTGTTTGAAGCTGGTACTGGACACATGCAAAATGCAGCTTTGAATATTGGAATTGTAGTTTTGTGTTTGCCTCCCAGCAGGAGTAAACTTAAGAGAAGGCTTAATCACTCATTAAGGGGTGCCAATTTAAGACTGATGGGAGGAATTTCTTCTGAGGGCTGAGTGTGTTTGGAACTCCTTGTCACAGAGCTGTTAGGCCAAAATCCAGAATGTATATTTAAGATTGAGAGAGATTCTTGATTAGTAGGAGATTCAAGGATTATGGGGAAAGGGCAGGGAAGTGGATGAGAGGAGTGTCAAATCTGCCATGATCCTATTGAATGGCAGAGCAGGGAGGAGCCGAACCGGCTACTCCCTGTTCATATTTCTTGTGGTCTTATGGACTTCCAATGCTGCAGCACTAACTGCATTCAAGAATCCTGGAGATTGGGGGAAGATGCCTCAATGGTAGAATCAATCAAGATGCTGAACCACCAGCAAATCATAGAATCCCTACAGTGCAGATAGAGGCTATTTGGGTCTGCGCCAACCATCTGATGAGCATCCCACCCCAACCTACATCTCTCCCAGCTCTGCAACCCCACATTTACCAAGGCTAAAATCCACTTTACTCGCACACTACGGGGCAGTTTAGGATACTGAATCTGCCTAACCTGCTCATCTTTGTGGGAGGAAAGCAGAGCAGCCAATGGAAACCTATGCAGACACTGGGAGTTTGCACAGACAGTTGCCCAAGGCTGGAATTGAACAAGGGTTGCTGGCGCTATGAGGCAGCAGTTCTAACCACTGTGACACCCTGGGCATGCTAGGTTGTGGAGGCTAGGGTAATAGCTATTACGCAGTGGGGTTCCGTAAGGATCGGTACCTGGGGTTTTGGGAGTTCACAATATATTCCAATTATTTGGATGTGGGGAGTAAATTTCATATATACAATCTTAAGGATGATGCAAAGCAGTGGGAATATGTGCTATGATGAAGATGCAAAGTGGCTTCAAGAGGATTTGGACAGACTTTGTAAGTGGGCAAGAACAAGGTTGATGGAATATAATGTGGAAAAATGCGAGATCATCCGCTTATGGTGGAAAGAACAGATGCACAGAATGCTTAAGTTGTAAGAGAGTGTATAAATACATAAAAGGTTCTCGTTGATAATTCACTCATCATGCAGAGTAATGGTACATTAGCCTTTATCATAAAGGGATTAGAGTACTTAATCAGTCTTGTTCCTGAAACGGTAAGACTGTCCTACGAAGCAAGAATGGGGAAAAGTAGGCCAACTTTTAATGAGATGTGCGCTAAATGAAATCTTTAAAATGCCTAAAAGAGTGGACAGGCTAGGTGCAGTAAGATGTGCCCCAGGTTGGGGAATCTAGGACCAGGAGACTCTATTTCAAAATGAGAGGGAAACTTTGGAATTCTTTTTCCAGAGGACTGTGAAAGTTTACTCAATGAGTGGGTGCAACATAGAGAGGAAGCTGAGTAAAGTCCAATGACGTAGAGGGAAATTGGGATAGTGTAGGGTAAAGCTATTGAAGTGGATGCTCAACCATGATTATGTTGAATGTGCCTGCTAGCCCAATGGGCTGAATGTCCTCCTGTTCCGATGCAGGGTGTATACTTCAAAACTCTTTAAAATTCCAGTTCATTGACTCTGCATTCAGAATTGAGCTTCCTACTTTATATGTACCCTTTTTGTGTAAGATGCTATAAAAATGATGATGGTCTAGAGATTACATGTTCCCATTGGCTGTTTCTGGTATGGAGTCATGTAAATTAGGTCAGGTGGCGAGCCTGCCACCTTCTCATCCATCTCAAACTAATCCCCTGAAGCAGTGGGTAGATGCCAAAATGGGAAGCTTGCCTACCATATGTAAGTAATTAAGGATCTACTGTTCTTGTTAAATGTTCAATTGACCCCAATAATATGCAGTCCTACTAAATTACAGCTAATGTAGGCAGGCAGTTAGATGAGAAGAGGCAGACCATTTTTAAAGGCCAATGTGAACACAGGAGGGAAGAAAGAGAAAGCACCTGCTCTGGACAGTGCCATGTGCACAGGGGCAGCCTCCTAGATGCCATACCACCTTTTCCTTCTGTGCAGCTTGCCCAACAAACCTTGTCCCCACAACTAGCTATACACACCCCACCCCACACGTGCGCTCATGTCACATGCACACGCATGACACCGTGTTCCATGCCACCTGCACAAGCATAACGCACTACATGCACATGCATGACACACCGCATGCATGCGCCACACACACCCCACCCACATGCAGTGGCACGCACAATCACACACAGCAAAAGCAATTCTGCCAAACCCAAAAATACAGGAATTTATCTTTTTATTGGGACTGTGCCTGTGAGGGCCAGACACAGATATCAGGGGCCCCAGTGCTGCTCCGGCCCTCCCTTAACCCAAGCACTTCAGCCGAGGGAACAGCAGGACCCCCATAGAACCCAAGTCCTTGGATATTGAGCCCTGAGGTACCACTCTTGTCTTGGGCACTGGTGCCAACTACTGATCTTTGGTGCCGCTGGGATTGATGGAGCTTCTGGCTAATCAATGACTGGAAGCTCCCAAGGACTGGACAAACAAAGCATGGAAATCCTACAGTAAGACAGTTTAGCTCATTTGCACCAAATTAAGATTACAGTCTGAGTTTCGTAATGGTCTATCAGTCCTTTCTAGGAATTCACGAACCACAGTTCCCTCCATCCTGCACAACCCCTGAAATTTTCTGCCCCATGTTTCTGCAATCTGACTGAGTTATTGTATGCAAAGTAATTTTATACATTGCGCTTAATTTGAAATGGTTTGCTGTTCTCTTGATGTTGAATGTATTGTTTTCACAGACTGCTAGCCCATCATCTGTTACTACTTATGAAAATTATTCAGACCCACACAAAGAAACCTTCATTATGGCAGGTATGTAATGTACCTCCCCAGATTTAATATTGTAAAATTTAGTCCATATTTGAAAATACTGCATATTTTTGTGATTTTCTTTAATGGAGCGTGAAATTCAAAGTCTCATTTGTTGCACAAACGGTATATGCCATGTTTGAATTTGTGGATTTTCATTGTTGACTTCAACCTACATTTGCTAAAGTTCCAATATTCATGCTTTCTGTTGGTTTTGATATTTACATTTCATGAAGCACAATTTCTGTTCCACGCATAATAATAACTTTAGACTTTTTGTACTGAGCCTTAAATATTTCCACTTATGGACACAACGGAGAAATGGGCCAGAATTTATTGTTCAACACTTATTGCCCTTGAGAGGTCGTGGGAAGTCAGTGCAATATACATTGGAAAATGGTGATGAGCAACAAGTCCAGGCCTGTTTTCTAAAAACTGTCAATTATGTATAAAATGCAGTGGGATTTAGTTTGATGTTTTTGAGTTTCTTCCACTGGCAGTCAAAGCTCATATACCAAACCATTGAAAAGGGCATACTGTTGAAGTTGTAGAAAAGATTTTATATGCACAGTGCTGCAGAATTAGTAAAGCCAATCATTCCTTTTGTGCTTCTTTAGCCTTTTTTTCCGGCTTCTTTATTATTGCTGGTGACTTGCTTATTTCTAAATTTTGTGAATGTTTTGTGACTTTGTTTTCAATTCTGTTGGCTACTTAATCATGGGCATGCTTCAAACTTTTAACTTGTGATTTATTGTGTGAGATGTGATAAAAATAAGTATAAACAACTTTTTTTTTATGACATATAGATGATGTGCTCTGGAATTACTTATGCCTAAAGATTTCTAGGAACAGATGTTTACCAAGTAGATTGAACGGTGCCACTAAGTCATCTGCATATAAACAGCTACTTTAAATTCAGAATTGCTTTAATCTGTTTTAGAATACATAAATGCAGCTTCCATTTTTACTTTTATTGTCAAAGCATAAATTCAATGATTCTATAAAGTAAGGATCCTACATAATTAATATTTCAGGCAATTCATGGACTAGATTTCCACAAACTAATAGAAATATTCTGCCAATCAAAGCCATCAGCAGGTCTGATCTTTTTGATGATCCATCTTACATGAACACCCAGCATATGGAAAACCCCACCTCTTCTGCCAGGAATGGAACTTCAGGCCAGATCTTTGATAACATGTGCAAAGATGTATATGACCAAAGTAAGTTCATTCAAAAGCTGAGAATTTCCGTCCAAAACTGAAGTTCATTGTTGCGTTACTACTGACACAGGCTTCAGAAATCTCTCTGTAGTTTTGTAATCTTTTAAGACTGGCTGTTCATTTTACCAATTTGATGGCAACTTTCACATTCCATGAATAGATCTTTAAAAATGTTCGACCCACTTGAGCTATTTCCTGCCATTAACTGTGGACAACTTACCTTGCGGAATCTATTAAATACTTCAAGCATTTTCTGAGTATAGATGAAATTATTCAACTTGGGTGAGTGGCATAAAACTCCCAATAGTGGACTTACTGCCCATTCTACTCTTCTGGTGGAATGGATTTTAGGTGCCAAATCTGCAACTTCCCCTTTCACACTTGAGCTAATGTGGGAAGTTTCATCCTGTTCTTGTGATCTCCACCATTGGCAGTTCTTTTTAATTTTAATTTTACTTTTATCTATACAGGCTCTACTTATTTGTTAATTCTACCAATTAAAACTTTAATGAAAAGCATATCCAATATTTTAGAACTTCAGAATAGTGTAGGTGAGGGCAGTTAATGATGCTGTAGGATGACATGGTAAATATTTGGTTCCCCCACTTTTTTTTTTGTTTGAAATGTCCCACTCTCTGCTCTGAACATGGAGTTAATGCTACCCTATAGAGTTCTCAGTAGATTATTTTCAAGTTGCAATTAACAAGCTTGAAGTTGCAGCTGTATAATGCCTTGAGGTCTCAGCATAGGGAGGAAAGTAGATCAGTATAACTTAAAATGAAGGAATATATCATTAAGAAAACAATAACCATGGCTTCAGCATTGGGTATCAGAATCTGTTTAGTCAGTTCTTGAGTCATGGACATGTCATGGTTAGAACCATTTTTGTAGGGATTTCTAGGAGATGCATTGCATGAAATTTGCCACCTGGGTGGAATCCCAATATAATATTGGTTAACTTTCCTGAAAGAAAACCTTATTTTGGTCAAGGATAGCTACCTGCGTTGCCTCTGACGGAAAGACCCAGTGAATTTGCTATGTATAAGCTTTGCTTTCTAAGGGTAGGGTGCCAGCTAATGGAAGCTGAAGACAAAATTATTTTTCTTATTTGTAATGTAGAGTGATCAATTGTAATTGGGCCATTAACTACAATCCGTTACATTCTTGTGGGGTCCATTTAACCATAAAATCCTGTCTGTCTTCCAAACAAACCATGCAATTATGCTTATTTGTATTCTCTACTATTGCTATGAGGACAAGAATGGGAAATGCAGTGTTTGATATTTCCCCCTCCAAATAGATCAGTGGGATAATGATGTACATATTTGTTTGAACATTTTCAATGCCCAGTGTCATTAAGGCAGAAAATTCTGCAAATTGTAGACAGCCAGCTTTCTCCCAGTCTGACCACCTACCATTTTGTTCTGGATATGTCCAGAATTAGATGTGAGGAGCACATAATTGGTCCTTTTATCACAATGTTATAATTTGATCAGTAAGTTGATCTGATGGTTGTCTGAAAATCTAATCAATGTGTTGATCAGTCAGTGCTCAACCTCCCAAGAAGAGGCAATGGCCTAGTAGTATTATCGTTAGACTATTAATCTAGACCCAGGCAATGTCCTGGGGACCTGCCATGGCAGATGGTGGAATTTGAATTTAACAAAAATCTGGATGATGGTCATGAAACCATTTCTGACAATCAAAGAAAATCCATCTGGTTCACTAATCTCCTTTTTGGAGAAGGAAACTGTCATCCTTACCTGGTTTGGCCTACATGGTCTGGCACTCCAGACACAGACAGAAATGTGGTCGACTTGGCAATTAGGAATGCACAATAAATACTGACCTAGCCAGCAACGCCCGATGCCTGTGAATGAATAATAACTAAAAGTCACATTTCTAGTTACTTAAATTTGAAAGGGAGGTTAATCTAAAATATGTGGAGTTAATTCCTGAAGAAACGTTTGCAGCAAACCTCAACAGTCTGTGACAAAATTCAAAGGTACAACAGAGACATATATTATTGCAATAATATAACAAGAGGGTTGCAACTTCTAATTTAAAGTAGAAGAAGCTAAGTCTTAACCAAAAAGAAGATGCATTTATCAATGATAACAAGGTGTGGGGCTGGATGAACACAGCAGGTCAAGCAGCATCATAGGAGCAGGAAAACTTGACGTTTCAGGCCTAAACCCTTCATCAGAATGCATTTATCAATGTCCTTTTGAGCTATGATTAATGAACAGGACTTTGTTCCACATGGAGAAATATGGCAGAAACATTTAATCAGTATCTGTTGCTCCATTTGTTATGAAGGAAGATGAACCTGCAGTGATTGATACCCGACTATATATCGTGATGTACTTTTTGCTCTTTCTCAAGACAGTTCTAAATAGCAAGGATATGACCAAATTCTAGACAACGGTTCAAGTAGTAAATTTACTTGACTGATTTCAGGATACTCAATAGATCCCATTCCTGCCAACATGTTTTGTGTGTCTAATCAGAAGCATAAGGCAGATGGGTAGCAGCAAAATACGTAATGGAACGATCAATGCTCACAGTAGGGTGGGGGTGGTGTTTGAGTTCGGGTTCGGTTGGGGGAAGTGCGGGAAGCAGCTTGAGCTAAATACTGGAGTGTTTGTGTGAGAGGGGAAGATGCTTTGAAAGTTGGTTTCAGAAGCAGCCGGTAATTCTTGATATTCTTATAACCCGCAGCAATAAGTTTAGTTTTCTATGAATAAAACTGCTCCCTATTCATAATTACCAAATGGTAATTTTCTACCTGGTACACAAGCATCAGCGGACAATGAATTGGTGTCATATTTACTATCTTCCCCACAGTATTTGATAATCAAATGAACTTTACAAAAAAAATTGCATCACAGTTATTGACCAAGTTAACATTTCTATGAAGCAGAATATAATTTTAAAAATGCAGCAGTTTTTTGTGCATAGTCACCCAACTAGGATTTGTCCTTGTAATGTATGACTATCCCCACGGGAAGTGGCTATCACATTTCTAATAAACTGTATGTTAATAGAACCCCTGCTCTGCAAGGTCCAGACGGAAATTAAGATGTTAAATTAGATCATCTGCTTAGTGCAGATGAAGCATCTCATTTGCAAGCAAGGGATTGTTGAAACTTTTGAACTGGAAACGAGCCATTTCTGATTTTCAGTCATTAGGACTGCAGGATTTTGTTTTGTCAGTTTCACTTTTTGCAATCATTTTAAGGCATTCTGAACTGGTGTTGTACTGCTCAGTGCAAGTAAGCCATGTGCTAGTGTGTTTCTTGTTCTCCTCTGGAAATTGGGCTTATCTGTAATATGATTTTGTCTATTTTTTTTCCTGTTTGTTTGCAGGAAATTAACTCAACATATGGTTCTATCTGATGAGCACATTAGCTATCAGTGCCTCTGCTATCAGCCCACTAATTTAACTTGATGAAACGCAATCCAGACATATAGTCTACGGTAGTCCATAAATAAAATCACATTCTGTTAAAGAAACGTATTTGTAGCACTCTCAAGAACATAACCAGGAGTAGAAGTAGCAAGTCTGACTATTGGATTTGTTGATAAAGGAAATTGCATTCATAATACAGCCAAACAGGTTGAGTGCGATGTTGTGATCTTTCCAAACATATGTCAATGGCTGCAAGTAAAATGAGGAAAGATTCCTGGTCAACCGTGTGATGAAAATAAATTGGAGCCTATCCCATCACAATCCATAGCTCCAGCCTACAACATCAATGTGAATGTGCATGTTGCCACAGCAATTCTGATTTAAGAACATAGAACAGTACAGCACAGTACAGGCCCTTTGGCCCACGATGTTGTGCTGACCTATTATCCTACTAAGATCAAAGTACCCTGCATACCCTACATTATACTATCATCCATGTGCCTATCCAAGAGTCACTTAAAAGTATCTAACATTGCCGGCAGCGCATTCCACATGCTCACGGCTCTCTGTGTAAAGAACCTACCTCTGACATCTCCCCTATACCTTTCTCCAGTCACCTTAAAATTATGCCCCCTCGCAAGAGTCATTTCTGCCCTGGGAAAATGTCTCTGGTTATCCACTCTGTCTATGCCTCTCATCACCTTGTACACCTCTATCAAGTCACCTCTCCTCCTCCTTCGCTCCAATGACAAAAGCCCTAGCTTCCTCAATCTTTCCTCATAAGACATGCCTACAAGTCTAGGCAGCATCCTTGTAAATCTCCTCTGCACCCTCTCTAAAGCTTCCACATCTTTCCTATAATGAGGCGACCAGAACTGAACACAATATTCCAAGTGTGGTCTAACCAGGATTTTACAGAGCTGCAGCGTAACCTCACTGCTGTTAAACTCAATTCCCCCGCCAATGAAGGCCAACACACCATACGCCTTCTTAGCAATCCTATTAACTTGGGTGGGAACTTTGAGGGATCTATGGACGTGGACCCCCAGATCCCTATGTTCCTCCACACTGCCAAGAATCCTGCCATTAACCCTGTATTCTGCATTCAAAATTCGTCCTTCCAAAATGAATCACTTCACACTTTTCCAGGTTGAATTCCATCTGCTACTTGTTTGCCCAAGTCTGCATCTTGTCAATGTCCTGTTGCAACCTACCACAGCCCTCCACACTATCCACAACTCCACCAACCTTCGTGTCATCGGCAAACTTACTAACCCACCCTTCCACTTCCTCATCAAAGTCATTTGTAAAGATCACCAAAGTGCCAAGATCCCAGAACAGATCCCTGCAGAACACCACTGGTCACTGAGCTCCAGGCTGAATACTTTCCATCTACTACCGCCCTCTGTCTTCTGTTGGACAGCCACTTTTGTATCCAGACAGCCAAATTTCCCTGAATCCCATGCCTCCTTGCTTTCTGAATGAGCCTACCATGGGGAACCTTATCAAATGCCTTGCTATAATCCATATACACCACATCCACTGCTCTACCTTCGTCGATGTGTTTTGTTACATCCATAAAGAATTCAATAAGGCTTGTGAGGCATGACCTGCCCCTCACAAAGCCATGCTGACTATTTCTAATCAAACTGGTTTTCCAAATAATCATAAATTCTATCCCTCAGAATCCTGTCCAATCATTTGCCCACCACAGAAGTAAGACTGACCGGTCTGTAATTTCCAGGATTATCCCTATTCCCTTTCTTGAACAAGGGAGTGACGTTAGCCACCCTCCAATCATCTGGTACTACTCCAGTCAACAGTGAGGACGCAAAGATCATCGCCAAAGGGGCAGCAATCTCTTCCCTTGCTTCCTGTAGTAACCTTGGGTACATCCTGTCTGGCCCAGGAGACTTATCGATCCTCATGTCTTTCATAATTTCCAGCACATTCTCCTTCCTAACATCAACCTATTCAAGCATATCTGCCTGTTTCACGCTGCCCTCAAACATCAAGGTCCCTCTCACTGGTGAATGCTTAAGCAAAGTATTCATTAAGGACCTCCCCTACCTCCTCTGACTCCACACACAAATTCCCTCCACTATCCCTGATTGATCCTACCCACCAAGGTTTTTTCATACCCTCTTCTAGCTCTCCTGAGTCCATTCTTTGGTTCCTTCCTGGCTACCTTGTAGACCTCTAGAGCCCTGTCCGATCCTTGCTTCCTCAACCGGAAGCTTACTTGATTAGATGTTCCACATGTCTTGTCATCCAAGGTTCCTTCACCTTACCATCCCTTCCTTGCCTCAGTGGGACAAACCTATCCAGTACTTATAGTAACTGCTCCCCAAACAACCTCCACATTTCTGTTGTGCATTTCCCTGAGAACATCTGATCCCAAATTATGCTCCACAGTTCTTGCCTAATAGCACTGTAGTTCCCCCTCCCCCAATTAAATTCTTTCCTGTACCATCTGCTCCTATCCCTCTCCATGACTATAGCAAGGGTCAGGGAGTTGTGATCACTATCACCGAAATGCTCTCCCACCAAAAGATCTGACACCTAGCCTGGTTCGTTGCCAAGCACCAAATCCAATATGGTCTCCTCTCTGGTCGGCCTATCTACACAATGAGTCAGAAATCCTTCCTGGAACCTGACAAAATCTGCTCCATCCAAACTATTTGCATTTAGGAGGTTCCAGTCTATATTAGGGAAGCTGAAGTCACCCATGACAATCAACCCGATTACTTCTGCACCTTTCCAAAATCTGTCTCCCAATATGTTCCTCAGTGTCTCTGTTGCTATGGGGGGGGTCTATAGGAAACTCCCAATAAAGTGACTGCTCCTTTCCTGTTTCTGACTTCCACCCATACTGACCGCGTGGACAAACCCTCCTCCACGACCTCCCTTTCTGCAGCTGTGATACCATCCCTGATTAGCAATGCCACTCCCCACCACTTTTACCTCCCTCCCTATTTCTTTTGAAACATCTATACCCCGGAACACCCAACAACCATTCTTGTCCCTGTGTTATCCAAGTCTCCGTAATGGCCTCAACATTGTAGTTCCAAGTACTGATCCGTGTTCTAAGTTCATCACCCTTATTCCTGACACTTCTTGCATTATAATACACACTTTAATCTGTTGCACTGACTGCAACTTTGCTCTATCAAGTGCTTATCCTTCCTCACAGATTCTCTGCATTTATTAGCAGGGAGCAGTTGGCTGAATGGATTGGACGCCTAATATGGATCAAATTGGTGCCAACAGGAAGGTTCAATCCCAGTTCTGACTGAGGTGGATTTGGGACCTGCCTCTTTTTCATACCTGTGATGGAGATTAAGTTGCTATGGGTCAGAATTGTCTTCAAGCAGAGGACTGCAGAAGAAACAGCCCTTTTAGGCCCTCGAGCCTGGTCTATTATCCACTAAGACAATGACTGATCTAATTGCCGTCTTAACTTCATTTTCCTGCCATAACCCTCAACTCCCTCGAAGATCAAACTATAACTTCACCTTAATTATATTCAATGACCTGGGCACCACTGCTCTCGGGGTAGATGACCTGCCGTTGTCAATCTCTCTACCACGTCTGAAATCACAAGGTT
The DNA here is from genome assembly GCA_024137785.1 of Ginglymostoma cirratum. Classification (NCBI taxonomy): domain Eukaryota; kingdom Metazoa; phylum Chordata; class Chondrichthyes; order Orectolobiformes; family Ginglymostomatidae; genus Ginglymostoma; species Ginglymostoma cirratum. Next base: position 1,966,485 of record JAHRHZ010000047.1, on the reverse strand, counting down.
AAAAGTTCCAAACGTAAACGAATTACTACAACATGAACACTTACTTTCATATGTGCATACTAGTTGTTTATCTTGAAGCTGGTTTTCATTTCAAAGATCAAATGCAATTCATGTAATCCTTAATAGCAAGACCAAAGAGGTTAAGTGTTGAATCACCAGAAGTAATAAATAACATAACTACGAAAGGGCATCTAAACGTGGTTCTGAACCATTGTGTCGCAATATTTTATCTGAACAGTCTTCAGAGACATTTGGTAACAAATGTTGGACACGTTGCATTGTGGTGGTGTTACAGCAAACATAAAAATGGGCTCTCTTGTATTGGAGAACACTTTAACACATCAAGACTGGTAAATGCTCAAACAGTACAAAAGACTTCCTGCACTCTTAATTATTGATTACAAAATAATTTGGGTGCTCTGCTGATGGCTCAATAGATAATTGCATCAGAATGTGGAATACTGAGGCATAAAACTTGCAAAATTTTCAGATTTACTTGCTGGACTATTTGCCTAATGACAGGGAATTGTTGGAAGTGCTTTAGTTGACTTTGGCATCCTCCAGATTAGGGAGGGTAAACTCAGCCATAACTATCCTCCCTGATCACCGGTTCATTACTTTCTCATACAAGTGTCAGGTGAGACCGCAATAGATTTTGTCTGTCATCTCCTATCTCCTCTGCCATTTTTAAAGATCCTAAAAACTACCTTGCATTACACTTGGTAAATGGTCATGTTAATGGGGTTCCTGAGAATTAATGGCACCTGGAAAAGCATGTGCCACCGTGAACTGACACCTTTTAGAAAAGGAGAAAGAAAAGGAATGTCAAAAATACTGTAGTGATGAAATACAGTGTAATTCCAGATGAATTCCAGGACTAATGCTTAGTATATATAATCCTCAGCCTGTTTATCTTTTATAGTGAGTGTGTTTTGTCCTTCAATTTTTGACAAATTGTAAATAAGTGTGACTGTATAACTTTCCAAACTGTGATTGTTTTACCACAGAACAAGCGGACATTGCAACAGTCAACAGTGCTACAGCTGTCCCACTGTCTACTACCTTGTCTTCCATGAGAGAGCAGCTGGCAAAGGAAGTCTGGTACCATGGAAGAATGAGCAGACAGGAAGCTGAAAGGCTGCTGATAAGAGATGGTGACTTTCTGGTGCGGGAAAGTGTAACCACACCAGAACAATATGTACTGACTGGGTTGCAGGGAGGACAAGCTAAGCATTTACTACTGGTGGACCCTGAAGGCTTGGTAAGTATGAGGGTGCAGAAGCAATTACAACATTAAGTTTCAAGATTTAAAAATATCATATAATTTCATTTTGACAAACTAACAATTGCAGAGGTTTATTACAGAAATTTATCTATCAAATCCTGTTAAGCAAACAGTTCTATCATTGTAAAATATGAAATATTCTGAATTTTAATGCAAGTTACTTTGTCATTATGAATTTTGTGTTTCTTTGGTAATTGATATTCAACATTTGGGGACTGTCATAACCATTTGCATTACTGTAGTATAAAGACCATTGCCACGGCTACGCTTGACTTGTAAGTAATACATTGGTTCCTGTGTCTAGCCAATCCAAACTTTTACCTTCCTGATTTTGTTGACATCAAAATAATGTAGTTTTTTTTTAGTGTCAACGATTATATATAAAATTGCTGAACAATTGTCCTTTTTATTCATCTTTAAAATAAAACGCTGATGAGTAATGCCATAAAAATAATGTAGAAGATTCAGTCCCTCCTTTGCTACAGTTTTAAACTAAGATTTGCTATCATGGGGAAATCCTAGGATTCCTGTACACCTAAAGCAGCTACAATCTACAAACTTTAAAAATCTTATCCTGTTACTTGATCAGTATGACTACATTTGTCTTGATGTTGTTAATTCTTCATGGCCTGCAGTACAAGCCTTAAGCTTTATCTAGGCATCTCAATATGAGAAGATGATGATGATGCATACAATTTCTACAATTTATTCTTTTTTCATTTCCTTTGGTTTATTTCACACTGTGGTATATACTGTCAAAATACTGAACTGTTGATATTGGCTAACTTGTTCCTTAGTCTTAGCTACAAGTTTGTTCACATGACAACATGAAAACTTAATTTAAAGGAACATTGATTTATTCTCCTATGACTATTTTCTCCAATATTAAGATTAATGGACTTGGTGTGTGTTGTAAATCCATTCCATGTTATTACTGGACAACTTGGATCTCAGCCTGACACCCAGCTTGATAGATCATGTTGTTTAATAAGGTGGTCTCTCACTGAAATACAAGCATGCAATGTAGTAAATTTGTTTAACAATAGAAGTTTATTATGCAAAAGAGACAAATAAACCAAACCCTTTAGTTAGATAATTGTATTTTCCACTTGTATATAAACAGCACTCTCTTACAATACTCGAATGCCAGTGAGTGTTCGCTTCTCTAGCACGTCTATAGGCTTGATTAACTGCTTGGACTTGAGTATCTGATTTGTCTCAGTATTAACGCAACCAAGCTTGGAATTTCTCTGCTTCAAATAACCCCTCAAGGTTCTAACAAACAATTAGTCGTTGCACTAAAGTAAGCAATGTTTAACTTTAACTAACTCCTCTCTCCCAGGAGTTTTCACACATCCAACTTCAACCAGAACATCTGTGAATTGAAACCAAAAATTTCCAAGTTATGGTTTTTCCATGAAGCAAAGAACAGGCCTTGACCCTTGTAACTGAAAGCAGGCTAATGCTCTCCCATGTTCTGTTCTGAGGAAGGGTCACTTGACCTGAAACATTAACTCTGCTTTCCCTCCAAAGATGCTTCCAGATCTGCTAAGCTTTTCCAGCAATTTCTGTTTTCGTTTCTAATTTCCAGCATCTGCAGCTCTTTCCGTTTTCAATCAGAGCTCAAGGCAGACCATCTGAGATGTGTCAATTGTTTTCTGCTGTTTAGAAATGATTAAAGGTATCAGTGAATAGTTCAGATGCAATGAGAATATTGTTGTGTGATGAGACAGAAATTATCGCCAAATGTAGACAGATTATAAAGACTAGAGAAATGATTGCAGGCAACAAGAAATATTTCCAAATACAGAGAAGTAATTGAAGGTAATAGGAACTCTGGCACATAATTAACTTTCTTCCTTCCTCCACTACACATGCAGCAATAAAGGGTTTACTGTTTCCCTTGCAAAGAGAAAGGAGCTTCCGCCTATTTATTATTGTCCTGATTTATCAACTTGAATGCAATTCATACTGACAGCTATCTGCATGCTGTTAATCGATTAATAGACTTACTTGCACCCTCCCAGTGCAATATTTAACAATTTTATTGTTCATTATCCAAAAATGAAACTGTATTTTACATCCTTCACACTGCTGAATCTTTTGCTCTTAAAAATTGAACTAAATGAAATTTAAGGATACTTAAATGCATCCCTATTTTTCCCTATAAAGGTGAGAACAAAGGACTGCATATTTGGTAGTGTCAGTCACTTGATCAGCTACCACATGGACAACCAACTGCCAATCATCTCATCAGGAAATGAACTCTATCTTAAAAGAAATGTCTAAAATGAACATTAAGCAACTTGGACACAAAGAGTTTGCGTACAGATATAGCCATTTGCACTTGCCTGCATATTTTGGAAAGCTGTCTGACTGAGAACCCACAGACTGGCTGTAGAGTTGTTTTCAAAAATGTAAAAGAAAATGTAGGCTGCAATGGTCACAATCGCTTTGTACTTCAGACTTGGTGTTTGCTACAAGAAGATAATTTTAATGTGTCAATGTATATAATATTTTAGAAACATATATGAAGAAATAAGTGTAGTTACACACTGTGTGAATGTTTTTCTTTATTTCTAAGCACAAATGGCATTGAGAACATGCAAAAGTCAATCCTAACGAACTACAGATCATAAAAATGTGCCTTGATTCCAAAGAGATTACAGCATATGAGGAAGCTCCACTTTTCTAAATGATTTTGTATGCTGGATACTGCAAATAAAATCACTTGTTTGGAATCTGTTTCACTACCTTTGCACCAGGATTCTAGGAAGCAAAAACATTTAGGGAGTGGAATGGAGTTTTAGTAATGCTTTTGCTCTGTACCAATGCAGTTTGCATTTTGAGTTCCAATTTCCCACATGGCTTTGAAAAGCACTTTATCAATGCGGGGCTTTACTGCTTTCATTTATTTTTGAAATGTTAAGAGATCTGTTACAAACACGCACCTATCCGTATGTATGTGTGTGTGTGTGTATATTAAATAAATACATTTCTAAAAGAAGATTGATTTTTCATTCAAGTTATGTTTACCAGTGTACTAAAGCTATTGGGGAAAATAAATTTTGCAGGATCAGACAAATCTTTTCATAGATGATAAATGGAGGATAATTTTAAATATAGACTTAATTATATAAGTTTACCTACTTGTTGTTATATTGTGAATAGTAATGAGAAAATTAGAATTTCAGAAGCAGAATGATATTTTTAATATTTTTGGCTAGGTTTCCACACAACAGTTACTTTCATCCTTGCATCAAAGCATGGCATGATGGAGATTTATTTTACTGTTCTTCTCCCATATCTGTCACAGTCTAACTTGGTGCCAGATTTCAAAGAACAGATACAAGATATTTTCCATTGCATGATAACTTCACCTAATTGAAACAAACTTAAAGAAAATCAGTTGAAGTATTTTTAATGCTTGAAAAATTGTGAATTGTGCATGACTTCTAATGCAGTATCATTTGTAAATAATTTTGCAGCTCTGCTGTGCACTGGTGAAGAATAAAAAGTTATTTTGTTCACTGCTACCTCATGATGCTTTCTTTGTATGATTTTTAAACAGCAAGATGTATTAAATAGCACACAGCACTTTATTATTCAACCACTCAAGTGCCTGTCATCTACTTTAATACAATGTTATAATTTAGCCCATTTGCAACTTTTCAATGAATATAGTGTTATACAGTGAGTTTTTTTATATTCTAGTTTCACAATGACTGTCACGGCAATAAATAACCTCATTAAAATGCTGAATGGAAATGCAGTTGCTTGACAGAAGTAATGCCAAATGATCATTAATACTGAGAGTCACCATCTGAAAGTGCAGAAAGCAGTCTTTACACAGAAAGCTACATTCAAAAAAAAAGTAGTGATGGCATAAATGCTGCCTGTGCCCTCCACACTTCACTTCAGCTCTGATGAAGTCATCTAGACTCAACGTCAGCTTGCTCTCTCTTCATTGATGTCATCTGACCCATTGTGATCTCCAGCATTTGTTGTTTTCCGTACAGATTCCAGCATCTGCAGTAATTTGGTCCTACATTATGGCAATCTTCTTGCTTTATGTCTCAACAATGTCTCCCTCTGCTGGAAAACCCAAATAATTGTAGAGTTAGAAAAACATGCTTTGGTGCATAATTAATGACCTGCGTAACATCGGAAAGATGTGCAGTACCCTGCTCAACTTACTACGTCTTGCACAATTGAAGCTTGAGTGCAGGTTGATAATGACGAAACTGAAGTTTCATTTTGACAATGCAAACCAATGCAAGCCCATATGGTTTTGGCACTTTTTTGTTGGCTGTACTGTATTATTCATGCAAGCTTCGGAATTTTTCTTCTGAATTCAATGGAAGTGGGCATGTAAATACAAATTGCTGCATTTTTCCTATCCAATTGGCTGGACCACATGACATTGTTAGTGGTGAAAGGTGGTCTTAATGCAAACACCTCAATTTATTAAAGAGGAAGCAGAGTTCAAAACCTCAATAATCTGAGATCCTTCTATAAAGCAATTCTTCAGGTAAGGAAGCAGAGGAGGCAATATTGTCTCAAAGTTCTGGCATGGTCAATATATATTTAAACAAGCTGAACAATATGCATAACTTGCACTAACCTAATAACCCAACATTTCCTTATCCCTAAAACAATAGGTAAATTCCCAGAAGCACAATACTGCAAATGCTGGAAATCTGAAATGATGGTAAACTTCTGGGATGGGGGCTTGGTCTTTATGGAATTTAAACTAATTTGGAAGGGAATGGGATACTGAGTGGAGGTTAAATAGGGTTGATGTGCAGATAAATGTGGGGGACAATCAATCAGTTTGGATGGCACAGCATGTGCTGGATGGCATTTATTTTAATGCAAAGAGCAGATGCTTGGAGGGTGATGGAAATAGTTTATATAATGGCAAGCCTATTGGCTCAATATTCCAGTTATGAAGTCTTCAGGCCAGACAGAGGGTGAAAACAGCAGGTATGTCATTGATCAATGAATCAACTACTGCAATAAGTAGGAATGATATTTTAGAAGGTTTCTCAATTAAAGCTATATCCCTGGACTGAGAAGCCTGGGTTCAAGACCCACCTGCTCCAGAGGTTTGCAATAACATTTCTGAATAGGTTGATTAGAAAAATAGGTTAAATACAAAAAGAACTTTAAGACAAGAAAAGGACCAACTGTATTGCTTATAATTTACTATCAACTTCTAAAAGAATGGGGAGAGATAAAAGGACTGATTTATAAAGACAAATCTCAAGCATAAAAATAGGGTAGTCATGGGGGCTTTCAACTTCCTCAATGTTAAAGACAGATTGTGTGACAGGTTTAAGAGGGGTGTGCAGAATTCTTAAAATATACCCAAGAAAGCTTTTTTTCAAGCCAGCACATAAAATTAGGACAGCACCATCCCCTCTTTGTAACACATTTTAAGGAAAGAAGCTGGACAGCAGGTAGAATGACAATGGGGGAGCATTTAATCAAGTGACCATAACTCAGTAAGATTTAAGGTAGTTATCAAAAAGGACAAGGATGGACTGGAAATAAAGGTTGATTTTTAAAATTAGACAGAATCTGGCCAAAGTGGACTGGGGGCAGCTACTTGTAAGTAAATCAACATTACAGCAGTGGGAATCATTCAAAAACAGTAAAGTGAAGAGCCATGATATTTGTGAAGGGGAAGTGGGTAGAATCAACAATCCAGAGGATCTGTATATTCAGGAATGTACGGGATTGGATAAGGGAGTTTAAAAAAGTGAATCTTATGATTGACGCCAAGGGCAAAACAAAAGAAGCCTTTAAGTACAGAAGAGTTAGGTAAGGTAAAATGGGAGCAAAAACTTTATGGTGGGTCAATTGAGGAACAGTGGAGGACTTTCAAAACAGAAGTATATTCCAGTGATACGGAAGAACTGTAGGAAAAGAAAGTCAGCCATGGATGTCTAAGGAAATAAAGGAAAGTATCAGATTAAAAAAAAAATACAAGAAAGCAAAGATTAGTGGGAAACTAGTAGATTGGGAAATCTTTAAAGGCCAAAAGTTATAAAGTAAAGTAAGATGGATTATGAGACTAAACTACCTCAAAATATAAAAACAGGCAGCAAAAGTTTCTATAAATATGTAAATCGTAAGAGAGTGACGAAGGTAAACATTGGTCCTCTAGAGGATGAGAAGGCCAATTTAAGAACTGGGAACGAGGAAATAGCCGAGGCATTAAACAGTTATTTTGTGTCAGTCGTCAAAGTGGAAGACACAAATAACATGTCGAAAACTGATGGCAAGAAGATTATAGCAGGTGAGGACCTAGAAACTATCATTATCACTAAGGAGGCAGTGCTGGGCAAGCTAATGGGGCTAAAGATAGACAAGTCTCCTGGCCCTGATGAAATACATCCCAGGGTACTAAAAGAGGTGATGGGGGAAATAGCAAATGCACTAGTAATTATGTACCAAAATTCACTGGACTCTGGGGTGGTTCCCGCACATTGGAAAACAGCCAATGTGACGCCACCGTTTAAAAAAGGAAGTAGACACAAAGCAGGTAAGCAAAATAGGCCAGTTAGCTTAACTTCGGTAGTGGGAAAAATACTTGAATCTATCATTAAGGAAGAAATAACAAGACATCTGGATATAAATTCTTCCATTGGGAACACCCAGCATGGGTTCATGAAGGGTAGGTCATGTTTAACCAATTTGGTGGAATTCTTTGAGGATATTACTTGCATGGTGGACAATGGGGAACCTGTGGATGAAGTGTATCTGGATTTCCAGATGGCATTTGACAAGGTGCCACACCAAAAGCTGCTACATAAGGTAAAGTTGCATGGTATTACAAGTAATGTATTGGCATGGATAGAGGATTGGTTGATTAGTAGAAAGCAAAGAGTAGGGGTAAATGGGTGTTTTTCTAGTTGGCAGTCAGTGGCGTGCCTCAGGGATCAGTGTTGGGACCGCAATTGTTTACAATTTACATAGATGATTTGGAGTTGTGGTGTGTCAAAATTTGCAGATGACACTAAGATGAGTGGTAGAGCAAAGTGTACAGAAGACACAAAGTCTACAGAGGAATATAGATAGTCTAAGTGAGTGGGCAAAGATGGAGTACAATGTTGATACGTGTGAGGTCATCCATTTTGGTAGAAATAACAGCAAAATGGACTAGGTTTGAAATGGCAAAAAACTGCAGCACACTGCTGTGCAGAGGGACTTGGGTGTCCTTGTGCATGAATCGCTAAAAGTAGGATTGCAGGTGCAGCAGGTAATTAAAAAGGCAGATGGAATTTTGTCTGTCATTGCTAGAGGAATGGAGTTTAAAAATAGGGAGGCTATGCTGCAGCTGTATAGGGTCCTGGTGAGTGCAGTTTTGGTCTCCTTACTTGAGAAGGGATATACTAGCACTGGAAGGGTGCAGAGGAGATTCACTCGGTTGACTCCAGAGTTGAGAGGGTTGGATTATGAGGAGAGACTGAGTAGGCTGGGATTATACTCATTGGAATTCAGAAGAACAAGGGGAGATCTTATAGAAACATAAGATATGAGGGGAATAGATAAGGTGGAGGCAGGAAGGTTGTTTCCACTAGCCAGTGAAACTAGGACTAGGGGGCATAGCCTCAAAATAAAGGGAAGCAGATGTAGGACTGAGGTCAGGAGGAACCTCTTGACCCAAAGGGTTGTGAATCTGTGGAATTCCCTGCCCAGTGAAGCAGTTGAAGCTACCTCGATGAATGTGTTTAAGGCTAGATAAATTTTTGAACAGTAAAGGAATTAAGGGTTATGGTGTGCAGGCAGGTAAGTGGAGCTGAGTCTCCAAAAAAAAAAAATAATCAGCCATGATCTTATTGAATGGCAGTGTAGGCTTGAGGGGCCAGATGGCTTATTCCTGCTCCTAGTTCTTATGTAAAATGCAAGGAATAACTTGGGAAAGAAATTAGAACAGTGAAGGTGTCATAAAAAAATATGGTGGGTAAAACAAAAACATCCAAAGATGTTTTATAAGTATACTGGTCTAAAGGAATAACCAACGAATTAATTAGGTCTGTTGAATATCAAAGTGGCAATGTTTTGTGGAACCAGAAGATCTAGCTGAGGTTTCAAATGAGTACATAGTCCTTCTCTACAGTGAAGACAGATGCAATCTATGTATAAAAATCAAGTTGGGGGTTGTGAAATACTTGTAAAAAAAAAAAAACCCATCATTCAGACAAAGAGATATGAATGGCTTTAACTGGCTTGAAAGTCAATAAATCCCAGAGACCCAGATGAGCTGTATCCCAGGTTACTGTTGGACATAAAGGAGGAAAAATTACAGGCCTTGACAATTTTCAAATCCTCTGCAGCCACAGCTGGACTGGAAGACTGCTAAACGTGGTATCATTATTCAAGAAGGCTGTAAGCGATAACCCTGGAAATATAGAACAGTGGTTCTAACATAAGCAGTAGGGTAACTTTTGGAAAATATTCTCATCACATAATTGATCTCCATTTGCAGATGTAAGGATTAATCAAGGCCAGTCAACATAGTTTGGTCATGGGGACATCCTGTCTAACCAGACTGAATTAAATTTTTTGACAAGATGACTAGGTATGTACATCAGGATAGTTTGGTGGATGCAGTCTGCATGGAGTTCAGGCAGGCTTTTGATTAGGTGTCACATAGAAGATTGGACAAGATTGTAAGAGCCCATGATTGGCTTTGTAACTAAAGGCAGAAGGTGATGGTTGAAGCTTATTTTTGTGACTGGAAACTTGGAGGTATATAGCAGAGTTCAGTACTGGATTTCTTGCTGTTTGTAATGTATATTAATGAACTAGGTGCTAACTCTGGAGGTTAAAATGAAAGTTGGTTCTGTGGTAAAGAGCAAGGAAGAACATTTTAGACTACAGCACAATATAGATAACTGGTAAGGTAGGCAGAACAGGGGCAAATCAGAACTGTTCTAATGTTCTGCTTTAAAGTTAAATCATCTGCCCTACTTTATTTGTTTTCAAGCAACCCGTTCAAAACAGGAACCACATACCTCTGGAGCAAGCAGGATTTGAAGCTGCGTGCTGACTCAGGAGATAAAAAAGGTAAAGTCACAATAGTCCTATCAGACTTAGGGCTGCTCTCTCATTCCAGAGAGCTGACTGCTGGTGGTTTAACGACACTTTAGTCAAGGGGAGAGTTTGCGAAGAAGAGTCCTTCATGTTCCCTAACCTCAGCCAGTGCGGAAACTGCACCTACATTGTCAGCATTGCAAACAGGCCACCAGCCAATTTAACTAATTGACACCTTACCCAGCCACTAACCACTACACCTAAACAGCCCTCACTCTACTCTTCCCACTCCCTTTAATACACATCATTGACGCAATCCTTATTGACAAGCACCTGGGCAAATGATAAAAGGTCTGGAGTCTGAGAATCTTGTAACAAACTTCAATTGAGATACCAAGGTGTAGAGCTGGATGAACACAGCAGGCCAAGCAGCTGATGTTTCAGCCCTAGACCCTTCTTCAGAAATGGGGGAGGGGAAGGGGGTTCTGAAATAAATAGGGAGAGAGAGGGAGGTGGATAGAGGAGAAGACAGGTGGAGAGGAGACAGACAGGTCAAGGAGGTGGGGACAGAGCCAGTAAAGGTGAGTGTAGGTGGGGAGGAGATAGGTCAGTCCAGGGAGGACAGACAGGTCAAGGGGGCAGAATGAGGTTAGTAGGTAGGAGATGGGGGTGGGGCTTGAGGTGGGAGGAGGGAGGAAGGACAAAGGACAGGTTAGGAAGGCAGGCCAAGCTGGGCTGCTTTTGGGATGCAGTAGCAGGAGGGGAGATTTTGAAGCTTGTGAAGTCCACATTGATACCATTGGGCTGCAGGGTTCCCAAGCAGAATGGGAGTTGCTGTTCCTGCAACCTTCAGGTGGCATCATTGTGGCACTGCAGGAGGCCCAGGATGGACATATCATCTGCAGAATGGGAGGGGAAGTTGAAATGGTTCACAACTGTTCAAAATCTCCCCTCCCCCTACCACATCCCAAAGCCAGCCCAGCTTGTCCTGGCCTCCCTAAACTTGTCTTTCCTTCTGCCTCAAGCTCCACCCCCATCCCCATCCCCTACCTACCAACCTCATCCCACCCCCTTGACCTGTCCGTCCTCCCTGGACTGACCTATCTCCTCCCTACCCCCCCCACCTACACTCACCTTTACTGGCTCCATCCCCACCTCTGACTTGTCTGTCTCCTCTCTACCTATCTTCTCCTCTATCCATCTTCTTCCTGCTCGGCCTGCTGTGTTCATCTAGCCCCACACCTTGTTGTTATCTCCCCCTCTCTCTCCCTATTTATTTCAGAATCCCCCTCCCTTATTTCTGAAGGAGGGTCTAGGCCCGAAACGTCAGCATTCCTGCTCCTCTGATGCTGCTTGGCCTGCTGTGTTCATCCAGCTCTACACCTTGTTATCTCAGATTCTCCAACATCTGCAGTTCCTACTACCTCTGAAACAAACTTCACCCGCTTCATTTACCGCCCTCTCCTAATCTACAAAACCCATATTTACCGACTTCCTTCCACTCGGCATCTCGAAACCGATCTGTCAATCATCTGCAGCTGCGGCCGTTGCCCATTCGGAGTGCGCAGTACAACCACGTGACTGAGCCGCGAACCGTAGGTGGCCACATTCTTCCCGCCTCACTTCGCGGGCCCTCGAGCGCCAGGTTTGGTACAAAAAGTCCTCGCGCCAGTAACGGACAAATCGCACTGCTGTCGGAAGTCCCGCCTACCAAGCCTTCCATTGGAAGCGAGCAGGGTTCCTAACCCAACCCGGGCCATCTGTGGTTATACGGGCTGCCAATCAACATACGTCGCCCAGTTTACACTGTAGGGTGACGATGATTCTCTGAAGTGAAGTCCGATTGATGAAGTATGTTATAATTGTTATCTGGTTGCCAGGACCAGTATCGATATGACAAGTCCACAGGTTCTGGCCTTCACTTAAACTTTGGTAAGTTTCACTTATTTTGAGGTTTAATTGCAGCTTCCATCCTCTCCAAACCTAGCAACATCATGGCCAATCCTCTAGTATCGGCCGGAAAATAGATGTTATTTGCTGTCGTGTTTATCGTCAGTCTAGATGCAATTTCTCTGCATTATAATCCATTATATTTCATAAATTCGGCCCATCCTAACTTTGCTAATTCTCAGAAAGAACAACACGCCTTTCTCTGATTGCTGTAATTATTTTCCTCTCCAGATAATGATCCAATTCCACTTGAAAGCCAGTGTTCAATTGTCAAGTAGTGCACTCCGGGCCCTAACTATGTACTTTTTTTTTTCTCTTCTGTTATTCTTGCTTCTTTTGACAGTCACCTTAAATTGGTGTTACCAGGTTCTCCATAACTTCTGTCAATGGGAGCAGTTTCTATCTGCTCCTTATTTCTCCAGATTTTGAACACTTTTATCAAATGTCAACCTTCTCTTCAGAGACAACAGCACCAATCTGTTCACCTAATTAAAATTCATCAGCCTTGAAGGCATTCTGCTAAATCTTTTCTGTAATCTGTTATGTCATCCCAAGTTATGTACACCAATTAATGCAGTATCATTGTTTCATTTAGGTTTATGTAATTGGAAAATGAGTTCATACTGCTTTAAGAAATTGTTCTAATAACAGTTGTTCAAGAACCAGCCCAGGAGCAGGCTGTTGTACCTAGTTATATGCAATAAAACAGAACTAATCAATAATCTCAAGTTAAAGGATGTGACAGTGATCATGGCATGATAGAATTTTGTTTTTAAATCAAAAGGTAAAGTGTGGGTTCATAAGTAGTGCTTTAAACCTTAAGAAAAGTTGAGCACTTGGAAGCGCAACCACCACTTCACTCCATTTTTTCCATTAAGAAAGCCGTCTGCATTCCTGACAGATTTCCATCAGGGCTCATTCAGAAATCTTAGATCTTAGAATCCCTACAGTGTGGAAACAGGCCCTTCAGCTCAACAAGTCCACACCGATCCTCAGAGCATCCCACCCAGACCCATCCCCCTATAACCCACCTAATCTACACATCCCTGAACACTATGGGCAATTTAGCATAGCCAATCCACCTAGCTTACACATCTTTGTACTGTGGGAGGAAACTAGAGCAGTCGGAGGAACTTAAAACAGTCACGTCACTGGGGAGAAGGTACTGGGAAAACTACTGGACCAAAAGCTGACAAGTCCCCAGGACTATAACATCTCCATCCTAGGGTCTTACAAGAAGTTACAGCACAGATAGGTGTGTTGGTTATAATTTTCCAAAAAATCCTTAGATATTGGAAGGAATCTAGTGCATTGAGAATTGGCAAATGCACACCGTTATTCAAGAAAGGTGAGAGGCAGAAAGTAGGAAACTCTATGCTGATTCGCCTAATATCTAACATGGGAATGATGTGATCAGGCCTGTGTTCCTGATTAGGGTAGTGTGATGAGTGTGTCGGGGCGTGTAGTATCTTTCTGATGCTGTTCATGTAGGCTCATGTAATCTTAGCTATACTGCCTCCAGTGTCCTTCCTTAAATTATTGAGAACGAAACTATATATAATTCTTCAGGTATGATCTCCCCAAAACCCTGCTTTGTTGCAGATGGACTTTCTACATTCTTTTATTGTAATCTCTTTGCAACACAGACCAACATGTCATTTAGCTTCCTAATTGCTTGCTGTACCTATGTGCTAACTGTGTATCTTGGCATGAATACACTCAAGTCCCTCTGAACATTAACTGGAAAGTTCACTCTTTCAAAAAAAAATCTGCTTTTGTGTTCACTACAAATGTGAATTTCTTCACACTTCTGCATGTTATTTCCTAGATGCCACCTTGATGCCCACTCACAACCTATCTAGAGTACTTGCAGCCTCCGTGTCTACCTGACAGCTTACATTTCCACCTAATTAAATGTCATCAACAGTCTTAGATACGTTATTCCAGGTTTCTTCAGATGTTTGGTTTTGCTGCAATTGTAGGTTGATTTTTTTTTTTTAAATAGCCATTGTAACCTGACACCACAGTGAGATGAATTGAGTCTCAGCAGTTGTTAATATTTATATGTCTGAGGAAGTGGAAATTAGCAGAATTTAATACTAGGGAATCTAATGCCGGGGGTGGGGGGGTGGTTACAAAGAAAAGAACGTGAGGCTTTCCACGAATTTAAATTCAAAATTTAAACAGCTCATTCTAACAATGCCCTGGAACCAATGTAGGACAGTGCAGACAGGACTATTCAATTGGAATAGTGTGCAAGTTATGTGGAGAATAGAATATAAAATGAGCTTAGCTTTTTGGAAAGTGCAGCACTTGAGGCTGTCAGGGAAAGTATTGAAGGCATGATTGGTGATTTAGTGGGTAGGGTGAGATAGGGATAGAGGTGGAGTATTGTATAGAAATAGAAATATGCTCTCCTTGTAATGGAGAAGCTGTTGCATCAGATTGCCTCACTTTTGAGGTCAAATTTTATCAATAAGCTTGAGCTCTCCTATCAGAAGAGTAATGAAGTCTGTAAGGAGGAAAAGATGATGGAGTCAAATCTTTTTAATGCTTAGCTGAAAATAAATTTTGGGCTGAATTATAGATTATTTCTAGCTGCACAGGTGATAGGTTTGATAGATGATGAGGTTTGGGATAGATATTGTAAGACAGTCTGCCTGTCAGAGGAGGAGTATATAGATAGAGATAAGGATGGAAGGCTATGAAGGATTCTTTGGAGAATTTCTTAAGTGATCATGTGGAGTTAGAAAAAACTGAGTGGAGATGCCTAGATGACAATATGGATAGACTGAATGGAATCACATTAGGCTTCTGAATAGTCTGGATAATGAAGAGAGACCCTGGAAGAGAAGATGCACAGAGACTTACATGACCATATGTCTCAAAATCCTTAATAGCTGATAAGCCATTGTTTTGAAGTGTAGACAATGTTGTAACTTGAAAATTGCTGCACCCAGCAAATTCCCTTTACATGATAATGAACAGATTTTTAAAAATTTTTTTTTTGAGGAAATGTTGGCCAGGACATTTATGATAAACCGAGAGCTCTTTTGATATTAAGTTTGGGAGCTTTTACATCTGCCAAAGCAAACAGAGGGACCTTAATTCTAATGTCTCATCTGAAAAATGGCATTTTGGGCATGCAGTACACCTTCAGTGAAAGCTGGATATTGCTCATTTTTGTGCTCAAGCTCTGGAATATGACTTAAACCTAGGATCTTGTGACTTAGAGGTGAAATTGCCACCAATGTGTACCAGAAGTTTAGAACTACATAATATAACAATATACTATATTTCACAATATCAAAGTAGTGATTAAATCGAAATATTAACGTTACGTAAACAAAGTCAGAAGTCCCACAATGACAGGTTATAATCCAGCAGGTTTATTTGAAATCACAAGCTTTTGGAGCATAGCCCTTTGTCAGGTGAAGTCACTTCACGTGAGTCCTGATCAAGGTTTTCAGCCCGAAACGTTGCCTTAACTGCTCCTCGGGTGCTGTCTGACCTGCTGTGCCTTTCCAGCCTCTCACCAGTCTCGCATCAAAACGTTAACTCTGCTTTCCGTCCACACATGCTACTAGACCTACTGAGTTTCTCCAGAAACTTCTGTTTTTGTCCCAGATTTCCAGCATCCACAATGCTTTGTTTTATGTTAATGTTGTCTATGTTTGGAAGTCAATGATGTAATTATAGTTTGAATTTTAAACAAAGAATTGTTTTCTGCACTTCTATTAAGGTTATTTCTCTTAAAGAACCTCTGATGATGTCCATGGACTTTGACAGCGTGGCTTTGCCAACCCAACATGAAGACGAGGAGTATGACAGGGAAGATTATGAACGAGAGCAAGAGGTAACACTAATTTCCTCCCCCCAAATGCCACCTTTTTTTTTGATTGTGTAAAGCCTTTTCTATTCCCCATGTGCTGGTAAATAGCAATATTTTAGACTATTTCTAATATGTATTTCATAGAAATGCATAAAACTTTAGAAAATCAATTTCAAAAGTTTTATAGTGGATCTCTGTCCTTTTATTTTAACTTGCAAAAAGCAATGTTATGATTTGGTACATTGTAACCATTTCACTTGCAGGTCTTTATAAACCCAATACATAGCTATACTGTTAATTTGATTCTTGGAGACTGAAAAGACACATACTGCATCTGTCTGTAAGCTTGAATTGTTAATGGTGTTTTAATACACAGAATTCAATTCTTTTGTCAATCAGTGCTTGTATACCTTGAGTTAATGTCGGAAAGCAGTATCCATCCCTTTAAAAAGTGTTGCTAGCAAATAATACAATACTACTTTATATTTTTGTTATGGGATGTGGGTGTTGCTCTGTAAGCAAGCATTTATTGCCTATTCTTAATTGTCCTAGAGAAGGTGGTGCTAAACTACCTTTTTTGAACTCAGTTTGTGGGGTGTAGGGGTATCCTTAGTGCTGTTAGAAAAGGAGTTCCAGGATTTTGACACAGTGGAATGAGGGAACAGTAATATAGTTCCAAGTCAGGATTGTGTGTGGCTTGCAGGGATAGAGATTTTAACTGGTTATGACCTTCCAATGCATCTGTTGCCCTTGCACTCTTAGGTGGTAGAAGTTACAGGTTTGGAAGATGCTGTCAAAGGAGGCTTAGTGAGTTACCATGGAGCATCTTGTAGCTGGTTCACATTGCTGCCACTGTGCATTGGTGGTGAAAAAAGTGAATGTTTAAGGTGGTGGAAGGGGTGTCAGTCAAGCAGGGCTGTGTTCTCTTGGATGATGTTGACTTTCTTGTTGGAGCTTCACCCATCCAAGCAAATGGAGATTATTCATGCATGCTCCAGACTTGTGCCTTACAAATGGAGGACAGGCATTGGGAAGACAGAAGGTGAGTTGCACATTTTTAAAGCCTTTGACCTTCTCTGGTAGCCTCAATATTTATATAGCTAATTCAGCTCAGTTTATGGTCATTAAAAACACCATAATTTGATCAACATTGACTTTCTGCCTAAAGTTTGAAACTGCTTATTCAGATTAATTAACTGCATAAATTATTGGGATTGGGTGTTACACTACAAGTTTTGGTGCGGAATTGGAATTTTTTATGCTGTGATAACAATGTCTCTAAATACTTGAGGCTTTTGCTTTATACCCACAAAAGGCAGCATGTCCACACCGAAAGTTGTGATTACGTTCCTGAAAATTACTACTCCAATCAAAACTATTTCATGCGAATCTGACTTTCTCATTAAAACCAATGTAACAGCTGTAGTTGAAACCCTCCTTTATCAGAGGGGAGAAAAAAAGTGATGCTTTACGTTGTTAAATTCCTATGTTGGAAAAAACATTTATTTTTGGTTTAAAATTTTTAAATAGGCACAACTCTACCTCACTGTGAACCTTGCCTTTTTACACCTTTCAGTTGATGCAGATCTCTTTCCTCCCCCAACAACAACAACTTGACATTCAGACTTGCGGCCACCCCATCCTCCTCCTAATTCAGGGTCTTGCTGCTTTCCCTTCCTGTGTCTGGTTCCTGTTCAAGATCCAGATCCGATCCAATGCTGGAGTTGTGGGTTTGTGGAAGTTAGTCTCAATATGCAGAAGTACTGAGCTGGAGTGATTATAATCCATGTTTTTTTAACATGCTCCCACTCGCTACTTTCCTCTCCCAAACCCTCTTTATGAATAAGGGCTCTGGAGTGGCAGGTGGCAGGAGGCAAGAGCAGCAGTTTTGATGCTCTTTTTGTTTTATAAAGTAGATTTAACAAAGTGGGTTATAACAGCCTCAGCTCAGCATCTCTGCATCACTGG
Source organism: Ginglymostoma cirratum (assembly GCA_024137785.1). Lineage (NCBI taxonomy): Eukaryota > Metazoa > Chordata > Chondrichthyes > Orectolobiformes > Ginglymostomatidae > Ginglymostoma > Ginglymostoma cirratum. The sequence continues at coordinate 1,948,405 of JAHRHZ010000047.1, read as the reverse complement.
GACCTTGGTGCAGAGTGCATTTTTTTCTTTTATTAACTGCTCTTCCTGTTTGGCAAACCAAGTTTTCTTGTTTCGTTTTATAAGTAATTTCTAATCTTGCAGCTGTTCTTACCCCTTCACAGTAGGGCAGTATGTTTGAGTATTTCTGGATGCACATCTTTTTACTGTTTAACATTTTCTTCTCTCTTTTTCCCTTTTCTCTTGTTGTGCTTTGTAAAACTAATCGGAATTTTTACTACACTGATCAAAAAGAACTACTAAAATCCATTTCAGTTCAATGCATAAAATTGATCTCAGTCATCGGTTTTTCATTTTACCATGTTTCCAAGCAGCTGTTGAAATGAAAAACATTGATTATAAAGAAATACTAACTCTGGGCACTCAACATATATCTAGAATCTGAACAAAAGAACTAGAAGAAAATGTACAGTGCACACATCACTTGCTATTCAAGAAAATTGCTGTGTCATTGTAACTAGATGCTACATTCAGGTGCTATATTATATGAGTATACTAAGTTAGGTAATTATTTTCTAAAAAAGCTCTCTTGGTTGACCAGAGTAATCTCCATTGACCAATGTAAACAGGTATTGTTTGGATGATGTGTTATTAAGTTGGAAAGTTTGCATGTTCACAAACAATTTTGGTCCGAATTGTTAATAGCCATATTTTGAATTGGGTATGCAGGCAGGTTTAGCACATGATGTCTAATTAGATATCATTTTTATGAAGCATTTTATGTGGGTTCCTTGCACCCAACTCCAATGAAGATGTGGGGTTCCCATCACCATATTTCAGCCTTGTTCAGGAACTGAGTGAGGGGACATGTCATTGGAAGTGCTGGAAATGGAAAGGAGCGGTATCCAGTACCTACTCAGTATGTGGATGGGTTCAGGACTGCACCTTTTTCCTCTCATTCCAATTCTTTGCATCAGCCTAGTGTAGTGCTACCTGACCTCATGCCTTGCTCCCAATTCTTGTCCACACCAAGGCAGATTGCTAGCAAGACAACTGTGATTAAACACTCAGACAGCAAGAACTGCAGGTGCTGGAGTCAGAGATAACAAAGTGTGGAGCTGGAGGAAAACAGGGGGCCAGGCAGCATCAGAGGAGCGGGAAAGTTAACGTTTCAGGTCAGGACCCTTCTTCAGAAATGGGGAGGGTGAAGGAAGCTCCCCTTTCTCCTAGGTGGAGTAGCACTGCATTTTAACTTGCAATAAATGTCAGTAGAGTGTGAGGTTTTGATGAAGTGCCCCAGAGAGTCATTAACTCATACTTTCTTAGCATTAATTCTTTTGCATAAATATGGATTTTGTTACAAGAACCTATATTTGCCACCTGAAGGGTAAAAATAAAATAAATAGGATTTCAGTTTTCACATTAACTTGTCATGCCATTTGTTTAGCAATATATTTCAGTGCTGATGTTTTCAAAATTGCAAGCTTCAATCTTATCCTTTGAGTGGAAGATTTTATAACCTTGCAAAAAAAATTAATTTACAATGGTGCTTACTACTTCTGACTTCTTTCCTGTTTGGCACAGCTTATTGAATATATAGTACAGTTAGTTACGTTTTTATTTTCTTTTATGGGCATGGGTGTCTCTGATATGGTGAATATTTGTTGCCTGTCCTCAATTGTCCTTGCACTGAGTGCCCTGCAGGGGGCAGTTAACTGTTGATTGCATTGCTGTAGACAAGACCAGGTGACACCAGTTTGTTTTTAGTGAAGAAAATGTATTAGTTACCCAGATGGATTTTTACAGCAATTGATTGCAGTTGTCACGGTCACCATTTCATAATTGAGTCTAGCTTTAAATTTCAGATTTATTAATTGAATTTTAATTCAGCCATCTGCTGTAGTCACATTTGAACTTGGGTCTCCAAAGCATTAGACTGTACCTCTGGTTTGCTAGTCCAGTGAAATTACCACAATACTACCATCTCCCTGATATGTCATTTTAGAAATCAAATATGACCAAGTTAGAAGTTACATAAAGTTAACTATTTGTTGTATCACAAACTCATGCAGTCAAGAAATAAGTGATTTGCTGTTTCTGATATACATCTGGAGCCCAAGCCATCGAAGTGGAAAATTTCTTTAATCCCCATTTCAGAATTGTCTTTTGATTATCTCCGAGATGTACAGCATAGAAACATGCCCTTTGGCCCGATCTCCTCGGAGCAAAGACATTTGGTTCATAAAGAGGAAGGCAGGAGTTTTTCTTTTGAGGTGAGAATTTTTTTGTTTTGGAGCTAATTTAAACCAAGTTTTGTGGAGGTTTACTGTGGCCTGCAATTTCCAGGCATTGGATTGAGAGCAACAATGTTTTTTTTTCATGTATGCCCTTTTACTGTTGAGAGAAAGCGAATCCAGTCCAGTGTGCATTTGAACTTTTGCATTATGGTGGAGAGAGAATATGCTAGTATATGGTTAGGAAAGCAAGTGCTGATCATGAAGGTAAAGTTAAAAAATTTTCAGTTTTAATACTAATGTTACTTGTGTTCCATATTAAAGAAACAAGATTAAAATCTGTTTTCTTGGATTGACAATTGCTAGTGTAACCTTCAGTAGAAAATTACAAATGGTATTTCTCTAATTTAATAACATTAACAATATCTAATGAATTGGTGATATTTTTAACCTCAGCTCCACCAGTTACTGATGACCGGTCTTCCAGATGACATGCTGGAGGATAGCAGAGACATTTCTTCTCCAGAATTGAATTACTCTGGCTGTAATGTCAATAATGGGTAAGAAGAAAAGACTTTTTACATGCAACATTATTTTTGAAAAGTAATTTTATATATCTAGTGTGACGTTCTAGCGTAATAGACAGTATTTCACTGGGTATAATTATGCCGTGGGAGTAGGGAAATAAGCTGAGGTTGATGACATGCTCGCTGACCCAGGAGTTTGGTTGCAAACATTTCGTCACCCTACTAGGTAACATTGTCAGTGTGCCTCCGGTGAAGTGTTGTTGTTCTGTCCCGCTTGTTATTTGGTACTGCTTCGGTTCAGTTTCTCTGGGGTTTGTACACAGAATCTAATTCAGTGTGTTTGTTGATGGAGTTCCAGTTAGAATATTAGGCCTCCAGCAACTCCCTGGTTTGTCTCTGTTTGGCTTGTGCAATTATGGATGTGTTATCCTAGTCAAAATCGTGTCCCTTGTTGTCAGTGTGTAGTGAGACAAGTGAGAATTGGTCTTGTCTTTTGGTGCCTAGTTGGTGTTCGTGTATCCGTGTTGTCAGTTTTCGTCCAGTTTGGCTTGTGTAGTGTTTCTCACAGTCCTTGCATGGTATTTTGTATGTTACACCGGTTTTGCTGTTCTTGGGTATGGGATCCTTTACGTTCATCAGTCGCTGTCGGAGGATGGTTTTTGGTTTTGTGGGCTACCCTGATGCCTAAGGGTATGAGTAGTCTTGTGGTCATCTCTGAAATGTCCTTGATATAAGGTAGGGTGATTAGTGAGTCTGGTCGTGTTGTGGTCTGTGTCAGGGGGAATAGTGGATTGTGCTTTTCGGGTATCCAGTCCTTTTGAAGACCCTGTATAGGTGCTCCTGTTCTGCTTTGCATAGTTCTGGGTTGCTGCAATGTGTTGTGGCTCATTTAAATAGTGTCCTGATGCAACTCCATTTGTGGGCGTTGAGGTGGTTGAGCGTATAATAGAGTATCTGGTCCATATGTGTGGTCTTTCTACGTATACAATGCCCACTGTTTTTGTGTTCTACCATTACGTCCAAGAAGGGTAGTCGGTCGTTGTTCTCTTATTTTGTGAATTTTATCCTGGTAAGGATGTTGTTTATGTGTTGGTAGGTTTCTGCTAGTTTTGTGCATTTTAATAAGCACGAAGGTGTCATCTACATATCGGACCCAGAGTTTGGGTTGTATGATGAGGAGCACTGTTCATTCTAACCTTTGCATTGCAGCTTCTGCAATCAGCCCTGATATTGGGGATCCCATTGGTGTTCTGTTGATTTGTTTGTATATGCCGTCATTGAAGGTGAAGTGGGTTGTGAGGCACAGATCTAGTAGTTTCATGGTGGTGTCCTTATTGATGTTGGTGTCCTGGGGTGCCTGCGTACTTGATTCATCTAGTAGTGTGGCAATTGCCTTTTTGGTTCGGTCAGTGTTTATTGATGTAAATAGTGCTGTTACGTCGAAGGATATCGTCACATCATCCTCGTCTATTCTGGTGTCCTTGATGATGTTGAGGAAGTCTTGGGATGAACGGATGGAGTGGGTATTGTGTCCACTAAATATTTTAATTTCTGTTGTAGTTCTTTGGCAAGTCTATATGTTAGTGTGCCTGGTAGTGAGACAATGGGTCTGAAGGGGACCCCTGGTTTGTGTACCTTGGGGAGTCTGTAGAAGTGGGGTGTGTTGGATCCCTCTGGCTTCATTTCTTGGTGGTCGTCTTGCTGATGTCTCCTGAGTTGTGTAATTTCTTCAGGGTCGCTGTAAACTGGTTCCCTAACTGTGGTGCCTGGTCTATTGCCATTGTTGGTAGATGTCTGTGTCTGCTAGTAGTATGTTAGCTTTCTCAAATAATTGGGCTCAATTGATGATTACTGTTATGCGTCCTTTGTCCGCTGGTAAGATTACAATGTTCCAGTCTTTCTTAAGTCTGTCCAGGGCTTTCCTCTCTTCTGTGTTGAATGTGTTCCACTTGCCTTTTTTTGCTCAGTGTTGACTAGCTCAGACCCTAACCTTTTCTTATTGTAAAGGCAAGTGCCAGGCGTTGCGTTCCAGATGCAATTCAGTTGGTCAAACTACCAGGCTTGAAACAAAATGTGCTGTATTCTCATACTGTATAGCTAAAGTACAAACAGGAAAAAGGATTGGAAAACTGATCAGAATGATAGATTATGTAATGATTAAACAACATCTGTTCTAATATAGTAACCTCATATAAACACATCCTTGGTAAAGGCTAATTCAATAAAATAGGTTGTCTCACAAGCAATTCTAGCAGCAGGAAGAGACCCAAGCTTTTAGCTGTAACAGGGAGAGGAAAGAGCTTCCACATCTAGGAACTGCTGCTAAAAGCTAAACTTAAGAACTCTGGTTCTGTGGGAGCTTGTCCCCACCCATTCAGGCTGATTCTATTGTTCCAACGGTTTTTTAAAAAAAACTGAAGCCTCACTAGCTGTTTACTTTAATAGCTTAAGCAGACCACTTCACACTTGTACCTCAATCCCTCTTCATAAAAAATCAGGATAAAATACACCTCTTAAAGCCATTGTATTGTCACATAGGTAATAATTGTTAAAGAATGTGATGACCAAAAGTGCAACCTAATAAAATGCAGTCTATGAAATTCATTCTGACAATGAATTAATTTGTAAAAATTAATTACAAGTTTTTAATGCCTGCATATTTTGTACAAAGATAAATGACTATTTGTCGATTGTATGATGTTGCACTGTCTAATGCAACGGGAATGTATCAATTAGGAAAGAATGCAACCACTCTACATATTGATTGTCCCCTTCATTTAAGAATTAGTTAAATCCCTTCAAACTCAATACTTCAAAAATAAATTTTATTAATTGTATTTGTTAATAGTATTACACGTCTCTTGCCCAGGAAGAGATGAACTTACTATAGCAGGAGTGAAGTGGAAGTTCACCTTACTGATTCCTGAGATGCTAGGTCAGATTTTTAAGGAAGATTGAGGAGACTTGGGCCTGTGTTCTCTGGAGTTCAGAAGAATGGGAGGCAATCTTGTAGAAGCTTAGAAAATGATTAAAGATATAGACAGAGCAGATGCAGAAAGGATGTTTTCCCTTATTGTGGGGACATAATCTCTGAATAAAATAAATAACTTAGGACTGGGTGAGATAGAAATTCTTCAGTCAGGGTGAATCCTTGGAATTCTCTACTCCACAGGCTTTAGAAGTTCAAGACAAAAATTGATGGATTGAAAGTTATAATTATGACATTGACGCATATGGGTATAGCATTCGAATATGTAATAGAAGCATATGGTCAGCCGTGATCTGGAATGGCAGCAGTGTCATGTGGCTGACTGGCCTACTCCTTCTATATTCCCATACACACATACCTGATCCAGGTACAGGATAAATAGATTTGCAGTAAATGTAATTGGGTTGACATAGTAGAACTGGGAGTTGTTGACTTTGATCATCAAATTGTGCAACATACAGGATGCGTTGAAAGTTTTTAATGCAGATTGTCTATATATTTTATTCTGGAGTGGAAGGTAAAGAAAGGAACAGGTGAGAGAAGACTACAGTTAGAGAAAACGTTGTTGTTTTCTTCCATGCTGAATTTTGCTAGATTTCAGTCTAGATTACATTTGACTCCTGAGGCTGTTTCTGACGACCACGTTCCTATGAATCATTAACTCTTGCCTTCAAAACCTCCAAGATCAGTCTATTTAGTAATAATTAATTAGCTGTTCTGCCTTCAAAATAAGTGATAAAATAATATCCCATTGCTGCCTTTTTAATCCTCTTAGTTCTACAATTTGGCCTTGGAATTTCCTCTAACTTTCCTACACTTTGTGTAATTTGGATAGATGTAATGCACGTCATTACATATGCACACTAATGTACAAGCTGTTTAATTGTTACAGACAGAGACATTTAACAAAGCCTAATCATCATTTCAGCTAACCACAGCAATACATGTTTTTTCCTGCGGTGTCTGTCTTTTGCATTTTTGTTCATCATAAAAAAAAGTTAAGAGAAATTTCTGGATATATTTTAAAAGCTTTTACAGTCCTGGAATTATCTTTTTTTTGTATTGCTGCTCCTGCAGTATCACTTTGCTACCGTGCACTACCGCTGTGCCTTGTCAATACCACGCAACAAAATAATAGGCCTGGGACTTTATTTAGACTGATGTCTAAATTGTTAACGTGCATTGCTGAAAATATTAAATTTGTGACATTCAACAAATCATTATCCTTCATAGTGTTGAACAAACCTGGGAACAGAAGAGAAATTGGAATGAACAAGAAGTAAGCAACATTGCAGTGGATAAAGATAGTTATTCTACTGAATATCCAGTATACAAAGGACAGAATGGAGTAAGTTTATTTTCAATTGACCTGCATGCATTTTAATATATCAAACTTTAATAATTATGGATCTAGTTAAAATAGGTATTTCCATTATTAATTTTTAAATGCTGAATATTGGAGCTGTTCAAATCTCACACATTTTAATGTAATGGCAAACAAAGCTATGGCAATGTATTATTTTGTATTGGAGCAAATGAATGTTTTGCTGGTGTGACAGACTGCCAGGGAGTAATGAAAAATGCTTCATAAGCAATTCATGTGCTTTCTGATGCTTACTCTCTGGGCCCATTGCTCTGGTTTCCCTTGATGATTGACATTTGTTGAAAATTGAAATAGAAATTCCATACTTGAAAGTAATTATCAAATTACCCATAAAAATATTTTGGAATAAGATTACAATGAAGATTTTGTACTTGATCAATACCAGAGGGACTGTACAAAGCAGAAGATGAACAAGTGAAAAATCATGACTATCAGCCTGAGAGTGAGTCACTTCTTGACGAATGGAATTAAAATCACGAAATGAGCATCAATACATGTATGAAAACAATTGTTATGGATTCCCAAGTGTGGACACAAATGAGGGTGTTTTAGGTGAGAAAATATGATTCAGACCATTACCAACTGGTCCGAATCATTTTTATAACAATTCTTGCACTCAACCTGCAAGCAAACATGGCTACATTTAATGGACAAAGTGAGCAGCTGGCGAAAATGCCAGATTACCCTCCAAATCAAAGGGGCCAAAGAGAACATTTACAGGTAGATAATCTCTGGCATATCTTGTTGAATTTAATTGGTGCCTTTTAGATTAGTTCCTGTTTGATTTGTGTCCATGGTCTAGTCACATCTCACCATAGGCAATTTATTGCGGACCATTTGTTTTCATAAATCTTTATCAATATTGCCAAATAAAATTGGAGCAGAAAGAGCACTGTCCTGCTTCCTGCACAACTTGAATTGTAACTGATATCTGTATTTCTTCAGATTGATTTAGGTATTCTTAAATTCAGCTTTTTACTGCACAAGACTGCAAATATTTAAAAACACAATGCCGTTAACTCAGCACTAGTAGTCAGTCTTTATTCAGATCATGAAGACTGAGTTTGAAAATGGAATTGATACCCAGGTCCAGAAGGAAGTTGTTCCTCAAAGCTTGCAATTTCATTGTCTAGGAGGTGTAAATCAAATTTTGACCCTACAGCTGAAGCATGATTGGAGAAAATATATAATGCCCCGAGTATTAACAGATCTTGTATTCAATGAGCATGAATATAATTCTCAAAATCAAAAATGATGTGGGAGAGTTTGTGAAAGTTAAGCTGCAGGACACAATTTTTTGATTCTTTCAATGGAATAAGTATAACAAAGGCATCATTTGCAGTTTGATTTTTGGTCTTTTTATAACTAACTGCATATTAAAAACTTTTCGCCCTACAGGGCATTCTGAATTCGCTGTTTCCTGGACATGCTATATTTTTCATTTCCATGCAATAATTTAAACTTTCTCTGTGTTCAGCCCCCATTTGTTTACTGGACTAAACTTAAGATCAGTTTGAACATTCATTATGGTAGGGACTCTAATGGGTGCTAAGATCAAATTATAAATTATAATTGCATGTTAGTATGCTTGAGCCATTCTAATACAGAAGTTCTTTGTCATTTCATCATTTGAATTTTCAAATAACAATCATGTTGTTCTTAAAGAAAAAAAAATCCAGTCCACTTTTTAGCACGTGATGTATCCAGCTGATTATAGCAATCCTAGAAAGTCTAATTGCAGAATTAGGCAGTTTGGCCCAATTGAATCACCACATCTAATTCAAACCAATGCTTCTATTCACTTTCTAGCCAGTTTAATATTCCTATTTTAAAATCATGTAATTCCCCTTTTACAGACTATCTCAAGACAGTTTATTGTCGAGAATTCCATATTCTAACCAACCAAGCCATAGTATTTTTTCGTAATCTCCCCTTTTAATTATTGTGATGATCTTAAACTTCATATTGATGGCCTGACTTGGCAACAATCCAGGTCTTATTATAAACCATTTATAATTCTTGTAACCCCTCATAAGTTTTTTTTTTAACTTGCTTACTTTTATGTATTATACACAGCCATGGTCTCTTACAGATAGATCAAGATCAGTTGGTTGATGGCAGGGTCTGAAGTAGTTGATCTCAGTGTTTGCCCACGTACCTCACTATGCACAATATCAGTTGTCAAGTGTTTTGCTGCTGGAAGCTGGGTGACAAAAAAGTGCAAGCGTTAAAGGGCATTGCCCCCTTGTTGAGACAAGTTTCACTTTAGTGCAGGGTAAAGTAAGTATTGTGGTGGCATCCAGGCAAATGAATAAGAAATATCCTAGGAACTGATGAGTGAAGCCAGTATGTTACAGTACTAGAAACATTAAGGGACTATTCAACTTATCTGGACTCTGCAAAGCAGTTCAGCTAGTCCCCCACTTCTCTGCCCATTCTCTCTCGACCTGCGTTTTTTTTTCTTTTCTTCACGGGCTTACCTGATAGGTCCACGTAGAACAAAGAAAATTTACAGGGAAAGTTGCCATGCCCCTCATCCAATATGCAACCAACACAAGCTGACCAGGGCATCGGAAGCTGGTTGCAACAGATGTGACCTCCTGTGCCTTCACACTTGAAAACAGCCAGCAATTATATGGATGATCCAGAGGCCTACCTGCAGCATGACCAGTGGCAGAGTAACGTTACAAACAAGGTGAAGAAATAATGTTCAGCGATGAGCCTGGACTATCTTAAACAAACAAGAATATGCAACTTTGAAGAATTTCTGTTCACAACTAGAAGAAATAAATGTCTTGTATATCACCAAAATATATAGATTGTTAAGGGAAATTTGGAACAGCACTAAACTATGATGCGCAGTAAATTCAATTTTCCCTTGAAGAGCATGCTTTGGGTAAAGAAGGTTGACGAGCTGAAGATCATTTTGAAAGCTCAACAGGCTTTTTTCTAAACCAGCAGCAAAAGGGAAGGCCTGTATTGAAGCATTATTTTGCTTTTGTCATCTTCTGGCGAAATGCAAATCATTCTTCTTTAATTATTTACCCAGTGAAATGGCTGTGACCACTGATATTTTATACAAAATCTTTTTGAGCAAAGAAATAGTAATGGCAATCCTGAATATTACACATTTGGTACTTACTAGTAGCAAGACGAGTGGAACCTTTGTTCAAAAATGTCTTTCAGCAACTGTAGCAGAACCCAAAGGACTGTGAATTCTTCTCATTGCAGTTTGATGAATCCATTGACATGACTGACACAACCTGACGCATTGTTTTTGTATGTATGATCTTTAAAGACATAACTGTTAAAGAGGATCTTCTTACCCTTGTTAAAGAGAGAACAGAAGGTGATGATATTTAAAGCAAATTCAAAAGGTCTTTGCTTGAGAAAAACATTCCAAGAAACTGGTTTCTATCACAACTGATTACACTTGCATTTTGCCGAAATGATCCTGATTCTCCTCTTTGGTCATTTACCACTATATAATCCACAAGCAAGCATTAACAAGTTATGTCACATAATGAAAGTTGTTCTTAAGATTATAACCAATTTGAGCAAGAGCACTTCAGCTCTGCTTTATTAAGTCATTACTTGACAAACTCACTGCTGGCTACAGTGAAATAATCCTCCATGCTGATGTGAGTTAATTAAGTCAAGGGAAGATCCTGCAAAGATTTTTAGATCTGATGCCTGAAATTGTCACGTTTCTTAAATCAAGGTATGACATATGCAGTGGGCTGTTAGACAATGCAGGGTTGCTCAACTTTGGATTCATTACAGAGATAAAATCAAAACTGAACAGGCTGAACTGTGAACTGCAACAACAGGACAGACATGTAGCAGATAGGATCAGTGCTGTGAATATATTTTAAAATGAAACTGAGTCTGTGCATCTCCAAATAAAACTCTGCAACACTTCCAGAGTCTAGAGAAAAGATCAAAGATGAAGAAAAATGGTTCCACCCAGAAAACATCTGTGCACACCTGAGGAAGTTAGCAGAGGAATTCAGTAAGCGATTTCGGAAACTAGTTGCAATGGAACAAATTGTCACGTTTATTTCAAATCCATTCTTTCAAGTATGTGTTGGTTTCCATCAGTGGAATCATTTAATGGAGATAATTACTATACAAATGATTTGTGAGCTCAAAATTAGTTCAAAAGACGGTGATTTTTGAGGAATCATAAACAGAAGAATACCCACTCCTGTCATCCTATGCTTTTAAAGTGAAAGCTTATTTTGGCTCCACATTCCTCTCCCAAATGAAGATTATCAAATCCAAGTATTGCGCCCACCTCTCAGATACCCATTTGATAGACTGTATATGACCAGCAGTCACTAACTACAAACCAGCCTTCAAAACACTGGCAGATAATATGCACTTGTAGGTGGGCTGAGACTTGGTCAGTAGAGGGTAAAATGAATAATCATATGTACGTACTTTTAGATTCATTTCTAGAAATTACTTGGGTGTGAACATGGGAGGTATGGTTAATAAGTTTGCAGATGACATCAAAATTCGTGGTGTATTGCACAGCAAAGAAGGTTACCTCAGTAAAACAGGACTTTGATCAGATGGGCCAAGGAGTGGCAGATGTTGTTTAATTTAGATAAATGTGAGGTGCTGCATTTTGGTAAGGCAAGTCAGGGCAGGATTTGTACACTTAATCGTAAGATCCTGGGAAGTGTTGTCAAACAGACACCTTGGGATGCAGGTTATGGTTCCTTGAAAGTGGAGACGCAAGTAGATAAGGTAGTGAAGAAAGTGTTTGGTATGCTTGCCTTTATTGGTCAGTATGTTGAGTGCAGGAGTTGGGAGATCATGTTGTGGCTGTACAGGTCATTAGTTAGGCCACTTTTGGAAAATTGCATTCAGTTCTGGTCTCCCTGGTATAGGAAAGATGTTGTGAAACTTGAAAGGATTAAGAAGAGATTTACAAGGATGTTGCCAGGGTTGGAGGGATTGAGCTATAGGGAGAGGCTGGATAGGTTGGGACTATTTTACCTGGAGCGTCGGAGGCTGAGGGGTGACCTTATAGCGGTTTATAAAATCATGAGGGCCATGAATAGGTTGAATAGCCATGGTCTTTTTTTCTAGGATAGGCGAGTCCAAAAGTAGAGGGCATAGAGGGGAAATATTTAAAAGGGATCTAAGGGTCATTGTTTTCACGGAGAAGGTGGTGTTTATATGGAATGAGCTGCCAGAGAAAGTAGTGGAGGCTGGTACAATTACAACATTTAAGAGGCATCTGATGGGCACAAGATTAGGAAGGGTTTAGAGGGGATATGGGCCAAATGCTAGCAAATGGAACTAGATTAATTTAAGATATTTGATCGGCATGGGCAAGTTGGACCAAAGGATCTGTTTCCATGCTGTGCATCTCTGTGACTGTCATTGACACCAAAACTTAACCTTTTATTCTTTTTTTATATGGGTAGATACTGGATTGTATTTAAATATTTTAAAAAAATCTTGAGTGTAAAGATATTGGAGAACACTGAATATGCACGTTGCATGTTAAACTATGCTGCACCTTGTATTTGTGTTGAGAATTAACAATCACGTATCTTTGGCCATGGCACAAACAATGGCATACTCAAAAACATACAAATTAGGAGCAGAAATAAGCCATTTGGCCCTTCAGCCTATTTTGCCATCCAATAAGATCTTGCCTGATCTGTCCATGTTATGTGGACCATGTCTTTTTTTTTGTGTGGTGTTGAGAAAACTGTGGGCTGAAGTGAGGGAGAGCTATTTTAAAACTAGTATTTGAAAGCATGGAGGCCTGTTCTGAAAGTGAGTAAACTGCCTACAATGGTTGTCATTGTGTGAACAGTTGTCTGAACAAGCAGATGATTTGGAGCCAAAGGGGTGTACAGATGCAGATCTTATTGGCAAGAAGTCGATTCATCTATGAACAAGTGACCAGTTATTGATGACTGAGTCCTTTTGCCTGCCAACAACTGTGTGATTTGTTTTCTGATAATTGAAGTGCTTGGAGATCGGAACAAATTAGAGACAGAAGTGTTTAGTTTCTCCCAGCTCAGGAGTGGGATCTCTGTTTGCTGCAGTCAAAATACACTGTAAACTTGCAGAAAACCAACTTATAACAACTGTTGTGGGAAAGATAAAACTGGGACTTTTAACTTATAGGTCAGGTACTTTTTTATAAGTTAACCAGTCACCTTGTGTCTTAACAACCACTGGAAGCTTCTGGAGGAAGACGACTAAGACAACGTGTTGGCCAACAGAGGATTCATAAAGATAATCTGAGTAATAGAATCTTGCAACAAAAACAGCCTTTCCAGTTTCTCCCCTCTGCCATAAGACCTTTTTTTTTTGTCTGTGTACATGTGCGTTTTATAAGGAGATTAGGGTTTTAATTCATGTTATATGCTGATGGTTTTTAACTGTTTTATCTTTACACTGGAGTGTAATTACTTGGAATAAATAGTCATTCTTGTTCAACGCAGAAACTTGCTCCATGTTTTCTATCAATGGGTCTGAAAGTCTGCTAAATCGGGGAATTTGGCAATCTTTGACACTTGCAGGAATAGCGGGGGTCAGTTTCCAGTGTTCTGTTTCAGTGAGTCATAACCGTACTCGAGATTCCACGTACTCATCTATCTCCTGATTTACCTTTTTATTCCATTGGCTAACAAGAATCTGCCTACTTCTGCCTTTTAAAAATATTTAATTGCCCTGCCTCTAGCCCCTTCTGTGGCATTGTTCCAAAATTGAACAACCCTCTGGGAGAAATAAAGTTCCCCTTATCTCTGTCCTAAAAAGGCAAGCCCTAGTTTTAAGTATCACTGTTTCTGACTGACCCACAAGACTAAATGTTCTTACAATGTCCACTTTGTCAAGATTATTCAGGATGTTTTAAACTTCAACCGAATCAGCGTCACTCTTCAATTGTTGAAAACAGGCCAAGTCTGTCCAGTTTTTCCTTTATAGTACATCCTACTTGTTACAAGTACCAATCTAGTAAACGTCCATTGCCAATGCCTCAGCTAAGAAAAAAGTTAAACTGGTTTCACCCACCATCTACACATTCTGGAATAATCATATTGTCTGTGTGCCTACAAACCAGTTTTTTACTTTGGAATTTGGGTGGCAAGTCATCCTTTGGTTTTAATATAATTATGATTACTGTTCTGTTTGTTGATCTACTGAGTCAAGCCAGTTGACCATCTGTTGTTACTTCAGGCGTTCTCCAAGTACTTTTGTGGATTCAATTTTGTTCCTATTATTAATATTATTTAATGAACAACGTGGTCAAATTTGTCGGCTGGTATTTGTATTAGCAGTTACAACAGAAAATTGTTATATACTTCACTGTCATTTTCCTTGCTTTCCTTCTACAGCATTTTATTGCAAATGAAAATATTTCTAATGAAACCTTGGAACTATACAAAGTGAAGTATAACCCTTACCCTGCTGTTCATCCACCTAAAGGGGCTTTTAACCCAGATGAAGCAAAAAGTTTAGACAACAGGTTTGAACAAATGCAGAGCAAATTCTTGGATAGTGGAGAAGGTAAGCAGTTACTTCTGATTTCATATGTTTTCTGCTATTTAATTATTATCATGTTTAACTTATTATAATCATGGATTGAAGGATATACCAATTTTGACAGTTCAGTTTTTGCAAATGAGTTCAGGAGAGGATGGGAGGAACTGCTTAACTGTTGACAGGCAAATGTTTATTTATTTATAGATTAGTTATGACTACTCCTTGAAGGGAACAGGAGAAAACAATTTGTCAAATGTCCAAAAGCCATCTGTTTTGCTGCCTTTTTGAAGATCTTTTGCAAATGTATTTCCTTTTGGTGGATTGGGACATTGAACAGTTCAACCATCATCAGAGACATCACCTTTTTTTGTTGTCAGATGGAATTTTGTCAGCGATGAAGCCAGGGTACACACTGTGTTGTTCTGAAGGAAAGCTGCCAACAAAGAACTAGTAATCTGTAGTGGGAATTTCTGCTTTCAAAGGTAGTTTAAACCTTGTATTAAATGTTTGTCTTGGTTTTCAGCAGCACTGATATCAGTGAGCGCGTTGACAACCAATCGACTCAAGTTTTCACACACAGCAAATCTGGATGGTTAAAGGACTTGTCCTTCACCTTTTTTAGATTTTTAAACGAATTAGGATAGAAGCTAAAATTAAGATGCAATTTTGTTTAAAGTGCAATTCTTCCTAGAACCCTCCCTCCCTGATCAGGTTGTGGTGGCTTATCTAGATCTGCAGTAAATTCTGAAGCACCTTCAGATCTGTTGCTGGAATGTTATCAGGGCTCGTAGTCTTTGCAGTATCTAGTGCTGTTCCTAACTGCTAACTGTTTCTTGATATCACACGGAGTGAGTAGAATTGGCTGAAGACCGGCATCTGTGATGCTGGGAACCACTGGAAGAGGCTAAGGTAGATCATCCGCTCCACACTTCTGGCTGACTCCAGTGAGTTGTTTAATTGTCCACTACTAGTCACGACTGGATGTAGCAGGACTGCAGATCTTAGATCGGATCTACTGGTTGTGAGATTGCTTCGCTCTGTCTTTCACTTGTTGCTTGGCCTGCAAGTAGTGCACTAATTTTAGTTGTAATGTGTTCCGAATGTGGTGTGAACATATTCTGTGGTAAGCTCATCTCATTTACTGAACTCTAACGTATTGGAGAGTGTATTTGTTGACTATTATTTCTCTTAATGAAAACTGAAAGAACTGTGGATGCTGTATATCAAACACAAACAGAAGTTGCTTCCTCCTTCTGAGGAAGGGTCACTGGACCCAAAACGTTAACTCTGATTTTTCTTCACAGATGCTGCCAGACCTGCTGAGCTTTTCCAGCAACTTCTAAAAGTCTCTTAATGAGAATCTATCCTTTATTGGTGCCCTTCAGTCATACAGGTTACATTGCGACAAGCTTGACTTGCTTTTCATTGTTGGTTTGTTTTTTTTTTTAAAGATTTAATTGCTTTAATAGGAATATTACCTGTATTAAACAGGTTAGAGTAATGAATATTTCGGATTTGCAAATTTTAGAAGATAATTTTAACTATCTATAAACTTGCATTCTAGCATCTATAGTATTTTACTTCTGCAATATTTTATGTAATAAAATCTGGTGTTTGTTTGTTAGATTTCTAGGGTAGTTGTTCTTTTCATGCACGTTCTATTCCTTGTGGTGTTTTTTGGTGATCTCGGTTGAGGTAGATCAAATGATCCTACAAATATTTGTGCCAGCATAGCAACCGACATTTCGTATAAATGTGAACTTTCCTATAAAAATGGTTTGATATATTATGTTGTTATTAATGAAGATATTTTTATTATTGTTTTACATGAGCCTTTTTTGCAATAAATTAATTTTCAAAAAACTTTTGCTTTACTGTCTTGCTCCTTTTTAATTGAATGTTATCTTTGTTCTACAGCTTCTACAGAAGCACATCAGTTTGCACAGTTACAGATACTTTACAATGCACGGGGAAGGCAGTTAGAGGAAATGCAGCACAAACAGGAAGAGTTTGCCCGTGAGATCAGATATTTGAATCACCAGCTTGCAATGACGAAAGGTAATGTAACAGTATCTAAATCTCAGGAGATATACGGTATACTGTTACTGTTCCATTTAAATGATAGGCACTCTTGTTTAATTGGTAATAATCTCTTAATAGTGTCAGTCTCGAGGCAGTACAAAATCTTTACATAATGTTTCTAGCTGCTAAATGATTTTAGATACTATCAATTTGGTAATGTTACTGTAAATGTGCAGGTTAGTTAAAGGGGTTGAAGAGAATATCCCATGAACAGTCCATTATTTTATGTGGAGACACGAGCAAAACAGAACTTACGTGCAAGGCATAGGACATCCAAAAATTTACAGTTGACTAATTATTTGTGAAGTATTAACACTGTTGTTTTGGAAGTATAGGCAAAAGCACCAACCATTTTTTTAAGGTTTTGTAAACAGGATTAGTATCATGTAATTTTATTATTCAGTGGTGTTGGTTGAGGGGTGACTGGCCAGGACACAGGGAGAAATATTTAACTTTGAATATGGAAGCTATTTTTCACCAGAATAGGTGGAGCATCATGATAATATTCCATTCATTAAAACAGCTACCATAATGCAACACTTCTGCAATATGACACTGAAGTGCATAGATTATGTAATTGAACCATGGGGTTTAGCTGCCAGTCTGTTTGCTGTGTTACTATTTGAGATGAATATGCCACTAATACTGCAAATGGAAAGGAAGTAAACCATTTTTCACTAAACTCACTGGTGTCTTACAGGTGAAAAAGATGGTGTAGCTATTAGTTGTCAGGAGTTGCAGAAGTTACTTCAAGATGCAAAAGAACGTGAAGTTCAGCTGGAAGGCCAAATTAAAGCATTGGAGTCCAGAGTTCAAGACTTGAGTGCCAGTGAAGAAGAGGCAAGTACAAAGAATTTTGTTTTCTCAATATCTGCAACTCTGTACATCCTTGTGCTTGACTGCAATAAGTTAAACGCTAATGCAGAAATCAAATCAGGTTAACTAAATAGTGATTGAACGTTCACATTTTGCCAATTTTACATTTCTTTAAAAAGGAATTAAAGCAAGGTTTTGATGTGTAAAGAACATTTCTTACCCCTCAAGATAATGGGACTCTGTTGTCAAATAATTTAGCACAAAACTTCGTGTGTTTTAATCTTTGTCCCCAGAAACTGGAGTCAGAGCTTACAACATGGAAGGAGGTCCATCTGCCCATCGTGTCTGCACCAGTCACCAAGCACCTATCCATTATAGTTCCATTTTCCAGCATATGGTCCATAGCCTTGTATCCTGTGATGCTTCAAGTGATCATCTAAATACAACTTAAATGTAACAGTTCCTGCCTCTGCCACCTTTTTTGGCCATGAATTCCAGATAGCCAACACCCTCTTTACTTAAATGTCTGCTCCCTGGTACTGATCAGCCTATTATAGGGAAACATTTTTTCCTATGTACCCTATCCACGTGCCTCATAATTTTGTGCTCAGTAAGGTGTGTATGTGTATGCGTCCCGGCCACCTCTGCATTCTCTGCTGTAATTAAAATAACCCCAGTCTATCCAGTCTCTCCATAGCTGGAATGGTCCAGCCCAGCAATATCCTGGTGAGTTGCCTCTGCACCTTCTCTAGTGCAATCACATCCTTCAGTGTAGCAACTTGAACTGCAAACAGTACTCCAGCTGTGGCCTAACACTACCTTGTACAGATCTACCGTAAGGTCCCTGCTCTTTGTATGTAATGCCTTCACCAATAAAGGCAAGTATCCCATATGCCTTCTTAACCACTTTTATCGATCTGTCTTGTTGCCTTCAAGAATCTGTGGATGTGCAAACCAAGGTTTCTCTGAATTTCGTAGGGCCTTGCCATTCATCGTGTGCTCCCATGCCTTATTAAACCTCCCAAAATGCGTCATCTCTCCTCTTTTCAGGATTAAATTCCATTTGCCATTCTTCTGCCCATCTGATCAGCCTGTCTTTCCTCCTCGCTATTTACCACACTGCCAATTTATGGTAGGATCTTTGAGCTTGCTGATCAAACCTCCTACATTCATGTCTAGTTCACTAATCTATGCTACAAACAGCAAGGGATCTAACACTAAACCTTGCAGTATGACACTGGACACCAGCTTCCAATGACAAAAACAACCTTTAACTGTCATCTTCTGGTCTTCTGCAACTGACTCACTTTTTGGATCCAGTTTGTCAAGTTGCCCTGGGTCCCCCTGAGGTCTTACCGCCTTGACCAGTGTCCCTTGCGACACTTTTTGTCAAAAGCCTTACTAAAAGTCAGTGTAGATACATGCACTGCACTACTCTCAACCACACAGCTAATCACCTCCTTGAAAAACTCAATTGTGTCTACCAGACATGATCTCTTTCCCCCCCCCCCACCCCCCCATGACAAAGCCATTCTGACTATTCCTGATTAATCTTATCTTTCCAAGTGGAAATTAATCCAATCCCTCAATTCTTTTCCATTAATTTCCCTACCTCTGTTAGTCACTGACTCGTAATTCCCTAGTTTATCGCTATAATGGTACTGCATTGGCTATCCTCCAGTTCTGGAATTTGAGATTTATGGCAGATGTCTAGACACGAGAGAATTATGGTAAAGTGAGAAGCTTGACCCGTGACTAAAAGAATCATCCTAATTGTTTTCCTTTTTATGAATTCCAGTTGTTCTCTTACAGGTATTCTGTCTCACCACTTCCCTTTTTGACATTTGCTAAACTTAGATGATCAAGTATGCCTGGGCACTGAATGAGGAAATTCTCTGATGTTAAAGGAATATGTGATTTTGTACACTTGATTTTATGTAATGATAGAACCATGCAGTTTTTCATAAGTTTAATTATGTAGTTGTTCAAATATGATTGTGTTCACTGTCTGCACAGCTAAAATGTGCAAAATGGTGGTGTGGTTATATTGCGTGAATGCTGTCAACAGAGTGAAGCTAATGTTATTTATACATTCAAGCCTCATTCTGAGATTTGTGCACGTAATGATGCAATGAAATGTTGTCTAAATTTGTCTTTAGAAATAATATTGAGCTTTTCATGTGGATGCTAAATATCCTATGGTGTTGTTCAAAAAGCAGGCGTTAATCTCATTGCTGTTCCAATCTTAAGTCAGAATGATTGCTGCTTTCAACTGCATAACAATAAAATTCACACTTTAAACATAATAACAACCTTTGCTTTGCTGCTGACTGCAAAGTCTCAGCAATTAATGTCTATCTGCCAGTGGAGGTCTAATGATCTCTCTGGTATTGATGGCTACTTTCTTGATATGACTTGGTGCTTGATTCACAATATAGGATACCCTGACACACAAAAAGTGGTGTTGTCAATCTGCCTAAGCAGCCAATAGCTTTGATCTAGTCTCACATGACAGACTAATTTTTGCTTTTCCAATAATTATTTTACAGAGAACAAAATAATGATTAGAACATGAAATTTATTGAAGCTGAAAAATCAAACTTGAAAAAAGTTAGTTTTTTAAAAAGCACTTTTTAAACTATATGATGAAAATGATTGATGTTCCCTTGTAAAGGATTGGTTTCACAGGGCTGGAACAGTTGTTCAGCAGTCTGGATGGTTTTAGAAACCCTGGTACATATCTTCCAAAAAGACTTTCGAGGAATTTAACAGACGTTCTGACATGAAAAGAGAGGCTCTTATTGATTCTTGTCACAGTTGATTGTACACCTCATGGAGTTCAACTGCACAGTTTGTGGAGAAGTATGGTGTTACAGACAGCAACTTCTGGATTTCTGCACTTGGATACGGAGATTGCTATCATTTTTTGAGGAATGATGGCAAATACTGATAACACTATTGTTGCTTTGGCAAAATACAGGCCATTGTTAGTATTGAAGGTTAAATGTATATGGTCTCTTTTTGGTTTTATCTTTGTTCGCAGTCCGCAAGATTTAACTTTCCTTTGTTTTATTCTGTTGGGTGATGGTTGTTAGTGCTGGGAGTCAGTACATTTTCATTTCTGGCATCCAGTATTAGTGTGGCACTTGTTACTAGATTCCGAGGAAAGTCTCCTCTACTTTGTCCCATCTTCTGCCACAGCTCGATCTCTGGCTACCAGTTCTATTGCACCAGTAAGACATTTATTTATTTGCTTTCATTGCCAACTTATCACTTTCAGGCCTTTGAGTGAAATTGCTAAAGACAGAGCAATTTTTATGGTATGATCCTATTCTTGCTAGAAATTAGTTTGAGATATATAAGCCACATTCTACGTTGGCCCATTTATAAGTGGCAGGCACCCAACGGGGCTGAGCTAAGTTAAGATTCTGGAACTGAAAATCCTTAACTCACTGTTCCATTCTATTTACATTCATATAGTCGAAATATTTTATAAGATTGCAAATACTTACTACGACTAACCTCTTTGGGGGGAAAGAAACACAGTATTGCATGTAAAACCAATTTTTTTGGACCGTTACCTGGAAAGGCATAAACTCTTGATTTGGTTTCCTGTGACTTGCTCTCATTCAAGTTTGATGTACTTTATGCTATTAAATTTGCTCCTTCATAAATGTAATGAACTGTCAGGCATCAGCCTTTACTGTGATCATACTTGATTGTCGTTGCTAGAAGATTTGAATCACATTTTGACTGCCTGTATCCTCTTGGAGATTGGCGGAAGAGGTAAATTTGTACTCTCCCAGAGGACCATACCGTACTATCCTTGAGTAACAGCAGCAATGTGTAAAATCCTCTGCCTATATTGTCCTATTGGAATTTAGCTTCATGCTTTTGAATCTGAATCATTATTTTATATTCTGCTCAATTATACATGTTGCTGGGATTTCACTGCAGGCGATGAAGAACCAGAAGATTGCTGAGGCAGCCATGGAAAGTATGCAACAACAGCTGTCTGAGCTCAGTCGCTCAGAATCTCTCACTCGTGTCAAAGAGCAGCATGAAACTGTCATTTATGCACTCAAGCAGAAACATGAGGAATCAATCTTGGTCCTGCAGCAGACACTTGATGCAACAAGGATTGCTTTGGAAGAACAGGTTAGGAGTTAGCCCATTTGATTGTGAAGTTTTTGTACTGCACTGCTGTAATTATTGTACAAGCTTGCCTGATAAAAATAATTGCCTGTTTAAAAATATATTCTTTCAAATAACATAAACATACAATTGGATAGAGCAATAAAAGGGAATGTTTTTCAATGTAGGTTCTGGGACGCAATAAAAAGGAAAGTAAGCCTGAATTATGTCAACTGAAACATAATGAGATGTTTGTGTACATCTTCTAAATACCATATCATTTTTTTAAAAAAGTATCTTGCAAAATGAATTTTGTGTGTGCTGTGCTTACAGTCATTTAAGTTTGAGTCACCTGCTAAGTTCAAAATGTTAAATGATGATTAAACTTCCTTTTTCTCTTTATTGACTTCTGTCAGCAAGAGAATTGTGAGCAACTTCAGGAACAAGTCAAACAGTTGGAAAGGCAACAAGAAGCAGCTAAGTTGGAGAAAGCAGAAATAATTAATGGACTGACTCGAAGTTTAGAAGCAAGTCAGCAGCAGTGCAGAGGTTTACTGCAAACAGGTTAGGAACCCATGAAACAACATAATTAAACAAATGCAGCATCAAAACTGCAGACTAATTTTTTGTGAATGTATTTATTTTCTGTCAACCACAATTTTTGATTATTCTTATCTATAACCATGTCTCATTTCTTAGTCACCATGTTTTACAGAGACTTTGTAATAGTTTTATTGTCATAGTATTGCTGTTTTTGACCCAGAGTTGGTGTGGAATTTGTTTGGGACAGCCTTGCAAAGCGCAAACACTCCAAAACGGGCCTTTAATCTTGTAGAACACAGTCTCCAACTCGCGATCGAGTTAATACTGGTTTAATGTTAAATTCCAG
The DNA here is from genome assembly GCA_024137785.1 of Ginglymostoma cirratum. Lineage (NCBI taxonomy): Eukaryota > Metazoa > Chordata > Chondrichthyes > Orectolobiformes > Ginglymostomatidae > Ginglymostoma > Ginglymostoma cirratum. Next base: position 1,925,874 of record JAHRHZ010000047.1, on the reverse strand, counting down.
CACTGTAAACTATGTTGCACGTATGTTCCAGGTTCAGTGCAGGAGATCGCTCAGCTTCGGATCCAAGTTCAGCAAGTTCAGTCTGCCAAGAACATAAGTGATAGCATGAACAAAGCTTTACAGGTTGTCATTATTTTGTTTTTATATTTGTTCTTGGGTGTGGGTGTTGCTGGCTGGGCCACCATTTCTTGCTGATCCCTAAATAACTTGAGAGGATGAATGTACCGTGCCTTCTTGAACTACTAGGTCATTTGATACAGTTACACCACAGTGCTGTTACTGAGGGACTTCAGGATTTTGACACAGTGTCAATAAAGAAATGATGATATATTTCTAAACCAGGATGGTGATTGGCTCAGAGAGGAATTTGCAAGATGTAGTATCTACCACCAGTGTCCTTCAAGATGGTAAAAACCGAAAGAACTACAGACGCTGTAAATCGGGAGCAATAACAGAAGTTGCTGGAAAAGCTCCTCAGTTCTGGCAGCATCTGTGAGGAAAACATCAGCATTAATGTTTCTGGTCTGGTGACCCTTCATCAGAACTTACTCAGTTCTGAGGAAGGGTCACTGGACCCGAAACGTTAATGCTGATGTTTTCGTCACAGATGCTGCCAGACCTGATGAGCTTTTCCAGCAATTCCTGTTATTGTTCCTTCTGGGTGGTGGTGGCTCATGGGTTTGGAAGGTGCTGTCTAAGAATTTTTGGTGAATTTCTCCAGTACACCTTGTAGATGATAGACACTGTTGCTACTGGGCACTAGTTGTGTAGAGAGTGAATGTGTGAGTGGCGCTAAGCGAGCTGTTTTATCCTGGATAGTGTCAAGCCTCCTGAGCATTGTTGGACCTGCACTGGTCTAGCAAGCGGGACGTACTTCATTACATGCCTGTCTTATGACTTGTGGAAGATGGCCCTTTTTGGGGCGTCAAGAGTTGAGTTTTTCATTGTAAGATACCTAGCCTCTGAGCTGCTCTTGTAGCTTCTGTATTTATATGGCTAGTCTAGTTCTGGTCATTGGTAACCTCCAGAATATTGACAGTGAGTATTCAGCAATATTATTGCTATTGAATGTCAGAGTGATAGTTAGATTTTCTCTTGTTGGAGGTGGTCTTTGCCTGGCATGTGTGGTGTGAATGTTATTTGCCATTTGGCAGCCAAAACCTAGATAATGTCCAGATCTTGAGGCTGTGGACATGGACTGCATCAGTATGTAAGGAGTTATAAATAGTGCTGAGCATTTTGTGCAATCCACAGTCAACATCCCCACTATAGTCTTTTTTATGATTTGGGGAAGGTCATTGAAGCAGCTGAAGGTGTTTGGACCAAGGGCATTACTCTGAGTGATTGGGGTGTGATTTTCCAGATCAACTATTCAGAGATGTTATATCTACACTGAGAGATGAAGTGTTCTTGTGCAGGTCCCTACCTCTGAGCCCAAGAAGTCTGTGTTCAAGTCCCAGCTGCTTGAGAGGTGTGTAATACCATCGCTGAACATTGAATTAGATACTATCTAGCCTGAGTGATATCCTGGAGCTGAGGTAACTGACCCCTAACAGTCACAGCCATTTTCCTTTGAGGTAGATGTGACCCCAACCAGTGGGGAATTTTCTCCCTGATTCCAATGGACTCTAGTTTATCATGTACAAAGTATTATGATACAATAATGATGTACAAGTTGACGTTTTCTAGAATTCCTGGGTTGATATTATTGAGTGAGGGTAAGCTTTTTACATCAGAGGAATCAAATTGATTTTCTATCTATTTGAATGTTCAAACTGAAATATAAGGACTCTACTTCGACAGGAACACACCATTCTTGTTTACAGCAATTTTTAAATAATAACCACTTGAGATGTGATTTATACTGTTTTGAGATGTTTATGTTCTTGTGTTGAAACTTGCCAAATTTACTTCTCCCTACTTTTTTAGACTTGTGTCCTTCCATTTTGCCCAAATTAGCCCTTGGAAAGTAATGTGAGTGTTTTGTCCCTTTAAGTTTGCGTGAATTGAAATCATAACTTCTATTTTCATTTGTTCAGGAAGAACTGGCTGACTTGAAGGAACAGATTACTTTTTATGAATCTGCCGCTAAGATTAGCGTTCTTACTAAAGATGTGGCAGAAGAATTAGAACTTCCATTATCAGATTCCTATATGGATCTTGGTATCAAGAATGGGAAATGGAAAATGCCCAAGTTCCAAAGGTAGAATCTGAAATTAATGTGCAGTTATAGAATTGTGAAGTGCTAGTTGCGGTCTTTCATCCTTTTTAAATCTGTTTCCACATGGTATCTTGCAAAATGCTTAGGTTTTTTTAAACTTATGGATTTATTATGTTATGGAGTATTATGATGTGATGTTTACTGAATTTGGCTCTCCACTATTTTTTGAGATGCGTTTATCACGAATTTAGTTCGACATTTTAGCATGTATTTTCAAGTCGTCATGTTGTCATCTTTTACAATCAGTGAAATGCTCCATTGGCTAAATTCATATGTGACAAGACCCGGACAACTTTCAGATCTGGGCTGATACGTGGCAAATAACGTTGTTTAGTATTCCCATGGCATGAATGACCATCTCTAACAAGAATCTCATCACCTCTACTTAACATGCAAACAGAATTACGAGCCCTGAATTGCCTACGCACACAGCATCCTAGAGGCCGTCACTAGCCTACTACAGGACTGGACCAAAAGCTAGGTATTCTGCAGCAAGTAATTCTCAAAGTCTTTTTTAACCACCTATAAAATGCAAATCATGAGTGTACTGCTGTGCTCTCCATTTGACTGGATGAGAATTCCAACAACACTACATTGTCCAGTTGGCTTGATAGGCATTTCTTCCACCACCTTCAACATTTTACTTACTCCAATGGAGCATTGTGACTGTGGCGTGTAACATCCACAATACACACTACAACAAGTTGCCAAGGATTTTTCAACAGTGGCACCTGGAAGGACATGTCAGCACATATGTGAACAGCCCTACTTGCAAATTTCCCATCCAAATCCTGTTTATTTTGATCTGGAAGTGTGGTACATCTCCCTCATCAATGCTAAGTTAAACTTTGGGACCTCCCTAATGATCAGCACTGTGTCTAAACAGCATGGATTGTTGTTTCTTCCCAGAGTTAGCCCATCATCAACTTCTGAAAGGCAGTTAGGGATGGATTATGAATGACAGATGCATCCAATGAACAAAGCTTTTTGTGTTAAATAAATAAAAAGTAGTAGGATGTAAGAAGAAGCACTAGTGTTTTAAAAAAAAAAAAATTACCTTTTTTGGTTGCAGAGCTCCCTCCTTTTTTGGCACTAGCTCCATAGTGGTCATTCCAGTGAGGGTTTAAAATAAACCCTCCTCTGTTGGGGTAAACCACACGTTTCCCTTTTGTTGATGAGATTCTGCTGCTTGTTATTTGCCATATTTCCCTGTAGGAGAGGATTCTTTATCAGTGAGCGTTGTGCAGTCCATTTCTTTGGATCACATGGCTGTCATTGTTAAGTGTGGCAATGTGTGAAAGTTGCACAGTGTAGTGTAAGCTTGCAACATTTCTATCTGTAGTAGCTGAAATAAAGCTATGAATATAAGGTGTGACTCATGATTTTTTTTTTAAGTGAACGATGGAAATGTGCTGCTATTGTGCAGTATTGGATGCCTGTTGTACACTCAGAGGAAAGTAGCATTTGCAGAGGTTTTTGTTGGCATTCACAACTCATGTGATGAGATTATAAAGCCTTTTATGGTACTGCATCAAGTTTTTTTGAAGCTCAACCCTAGTGTCAATTGCCAGGCTTTCTGGCCCCAGTGCCTTTGCAGAATTATCTTGAGTCTTCTGGACCCCTAATGGATCCCCTCCTGTCTGCTAAAGCTCAGGGAAACATCAGAAAATCTTGGACCATACACTCCCTCATCCTGCTTGGCTTTTCTTACACTGACTGTAATAGTATCTGCTGCAACCAGAATCCATCTCCTCTTCAGGGGATGCCAACCTCAAGTGGGGGTCATCTGCTGAGGCATGCAGCCAATTGTCACTATATTTCGTGTTGGCTGGATGTGGATGTCACAAAAGCAGACAACGTCTTGGAGTGCTGACAGCGTTGGAAGTATAAAGTATGGGCTTATTGCATAACATAGCCCCTGAAAACAGGAATGGCGGTTATCAAATTTTACGCCTTACTGTTTGTACTCGGGCTTGCATTAAATAGACAGTGTGATGGTAAGTCATTAACGGGCAGTATTCGCTGTTAGCTTGCAAAAGGGGAGGATCAGCATGTTTAAAACAGATCTTCTACTTTATGGTGGGTTACTTGTTTTCCAGTAGGTATTGTGGAGGTATTTTCAGCCAAGGCTGAGATAAATAATAAGACAAATGTACAAGTCTTCAGGATAGATTTCGGCTATGAGAGTTTCGGTCAAGGCTAAGCAAGATGCCAAAGTGGTGTTTTTTAAATTTACTCTTTTTCTTCTCTGCTTGTACCCCTTCTCTAAGCTCAATACAGCAAGGTGGCTCCGATAAGGTATTGTCTAAGGATGAGATAATAATGGAACTGAAGTCTGAACTGGAGCGAGCACTCAGCAGCATCAGAACAAAACGCCATCAAGTGACTCAGCTTCAGCATGAAAGTAAAGAAAGTCAAAAGCAAATAGCTGAGATTAAGGAACAGTTGCAAAATGCTGAAAAAATGGCAAGAAGCCATGAGGTCGGTTGTATGATTGATTCTTTTCTCAAAGTAATAATATTTGGTTAAAAAGTATTAAAAATGAACACTTGTGCACCTTATTCCATTGACCTACTTAACACCATTATGAGCAGAATTTAATGCTTCACTCCACTGGATATTACAAAAATGTTAACCAAATTTAATGTCTTATAATTGTTGAACATTTGTTGCCATTAGTACTTCGAATCAAATAGATTCCTTGATGGATTTAGTCTCTTTGTCACATTTAGCATTGAATTTTCCAAGGAGTCGTCTGGTTAAGTTTCAATGTTAACAAAACACCCAAAGCCTGGATGTATTTGTCCTGTTTTCAGGGGACCGTGTCCTGCGTATAAATATATTTAGCTTCTAGCAAGCATAAATGAGCCACATCATGAGCCCTATAGATATACTTAGAAGCTATTTAAGATTCATCAGCCTTCCTGCTCCTCTGATGCTGCTTGGCCTGCTGTGTTCATCCAGCTCTACAGCTTGTTATCTCAGGAACTGCAGATGCTGGAGAATCTACTATCTCTAAGATTCATTCTTAGCTCTTTCTGGAGTATGCAATTGGTGCTGACCAATCTTAAATTCACATTTGACATTTCTCATTGTTTTGACTTCTGTAAGCATGAGCTGCCTGATTATATTAAACAGCACATGCCTGAATGCGTACAGCTCCCAACACTCGAAGCTTGACGTTTCCGGAACAAAGTAGCTCACTTGATTTGACACCACATCCACAAACATCCACTCTGTGCATCACCAGTGTTCATGTGTCATCTATAAGATGCACTGCAGAAATTCATAAAGCTCCTTAGACAGCACCATCTAAACCAATAACTATTACCATCTAGAAGGATGTGGGCAGCAGCTACATGGGAGTGCCACCACCTGCAACTTCCCTCCATGCCACTCCCCAAACTGATTTGGAAATATATCACTGATGCTTCAGTATCACTGAATCAAAATTCTGCAACTCCCTCCCTAATGGCATTGTGGGTCTGCCTAGGACAAATGGACTGCAGCAGTTCAAGAAGCCAGCTGTCAAACCACCTTCTCGAGGGCCACTGGGATGGGCGATTAAATGCTAGCCCAGACAGTGAACCACACAGCCCACGAGTCGGAGTCATTCAACATAGAAACAGACCCTTCAGTCCAATTCAACCGTGCTGACCAGATATCCCAATCTGACCTGGTTCCATTTGCCAGCATTTGACCCATATCTCTCTAAACCCATTCATGTACCCATCCAGATGCCTTAACAAAATTTAAATTGTACCTGCCTCCATGACTTCTTCTGGCAGCTTATTCCATAGATGCACCACCCTCTGTATGAAAAAGTTACCCCTCGGGTCCTTTCCAAATCTTTCCCCTCTCGACTTCTGTAAGCATGAGCTGCCTAATTAGATTAAACAGCACTTACCTGAATGCGTACAGCTCCCAACACTCGAAGCTTGGAACTATGCACCTGTACCTCTAGATCTCTCTGTTTGGCAATATTCCCCATGCCCTACTATAATTAATGTATACTGCCAAATTTCACTATATTATACTGACCATGTTCAAACATTCAGTGCTTGCAAAATTGTAACATGTTGAGACACCTCGCTTACTACAATCTTCATCCTTTATAAATTTCAACTTATTCAAACTTTTGCCCATTCCTGTCTCACCAAGCTTGGCCATTTTTATTGTTGTCACATGTCTCTTGGTTCTCCATTGTGGTAAATTTTAAAATATCTGACCACAAACTTCCCTCTGGCACTGCAATTTCCTTGAGCACTTTGTCTTGTCCAAAAATGCCTTTCTGAGCATCTCCTTTATGTTGCCATTGTCAGCATCATGGCCCTACACTCTGCTAGTCCTTCTTTAAATCCTTCTGCATTCCAACTTTCTCTACACCTTTAGAAAGGTCTTCCTAACCTTGCTGTCTATTGAATACTTTTTTTTAGTGTTTTGGGATTTTCTTTTTGAGTATAGAGGCATGTTGGGTTTTTTGCACGTTTTGATTCGCATGCCTTACTTCAGACTCCTGATGCAACTTATGAATTCTGGTATGGCAGGAGACTCCCATGCAGATGTTAGCAATGCTTTAGAGATGTTCTCAAAGAATACCCCAAGAAGTCAAACATCCTTTCTGACTCATGGGAGTCCCTGACTTGTAACTGATCAAGATGGAGCAGGTTCATTCTGGAACGCACCAAGAGACTTTGTCAATATAGGTGAAATCTTGTAACAACTCATCTACTTGATCCTCCAGGCACTGCCACCACTTGTGGCAGATTCTGCAGATTATGAATTTATGAACTCCACAAGCAGTTATTCTTGAACCCAGTTCCAGGGACTGCTAAGAGAAAGAGATAGCTATTTGTACTTCACATGTGCTACACATTTAAAAAATTGATTCCTTTGACTTTTTGAATTATTTTTCTTAATTTTGCGTGTAGCATTCTTGAATTTCAGATGTTTTTTCCTATAATTTTTAGCTTCAGATATATTTTGTTTTTGGCGGTGGGGAATGTTTACAATAGCAGAAGTTCAATCCGTCACTTTTTGTCTCATGATTGTGTAACATCAGCTAGCCATTGACGATGGAATATAGAATGGACGCATGTCTGTGAAATATTAATGAGTAGATTAAGTCTTTTTGTATTCACCAAATCAGCTGCTATTAGAATACTCAAAGCTATAAAACTGAACTTATTTGTATGCATTCAGGTACGAGCCAGCACATTGGAAAAGCAACTGGAAGCAGTAGGACCCTGCTCATCCATCTCTGAAAAGGCCCTTCAAGAAGAAGTTGACAAGTTGCGATGTGAAAACCAGGCTGTACACAAAGAAATTGAGGTGAAAACAGAATTGCAGCTCAGTACAAATTTGCAATGGATGCGCAGCTAAACTATTGCATTTCTTGATTTAATCCTTCTTTAAAGCAGAAACCACTGTTTTCTTCTGTAGGATAAACAGCAGCAGATTGAAAAATTAGTTGATAGTGAGAAGCAATTTAAAGAAGCAAACCAGGAATTGTATAATGAGATGCGCCAGATGATTCAGGACTTTGACCAGGATAAGCAAGAGGCAATTGACAGGTATGATGTATAGCCATTAGTTGAAGAAAGTAGGCAAAAATATTTATGTATGTTGATTCAGCCTCTCATGCTCATTTGAACTTCAGAATCAGTTACAAAAGTACATAAGATAATTTGTGCAAGAGTTAAATGCATTAAAATCTTTGTTTTGTAAGTAGGACAAAGAATTATCTTTTTAATAATGTAACATTGCAGATGTCAGCGAATTCATCAGCAGCATCATGAGGATTCCAAATGTCGACTTCAGCAGGAGTTGCAGGAACAGCATGAATTGGAGAAAACGCAGCTGACTCAGTTCTATAAACAGCAGATCATGCAAGTAAAGTGAGTTTGTGATAGTATTAACTCCGTAAAATCTTTGTCTAATTTCAATTCAGATTTGATCAAATGTCTGTTCACTTTTATACACAGTGTTGACTAGTAGAAATTACTAACTGCTAACATAGCTACAGTAACACTTCAGTTGCATTCATATGCACTCTCAATATAGGGAAATGTACCTTTTAATAATAGATGATTTTAACCAAGAAACCGAAGTGCTCGATCAAAAGAGACACATGTTGTTCCCTAATAAAAATCAAAAGGACTGCGGATGCTGTAAATCAGGAACAAAAACAAAGTTGCTGGAAAAGCTCAGCAGGTCTGGCAGCATCTGTGGAGGAGAAAACAGAGTTAACATTTTGGGTCCGGTGACCCTTCCTTAGAACCGGACCCGAAACGTTAACTCTGTTTTCTCCTCCACAGATGCTGCCAGACCTGCTGAGCTTTTCCAGCAACTTTACATGTTGTTCCCTGATTTTTTAAGTGCGCATTCAAGTGCCTTCCAGTTAGGCGTATTGAGATCACTATGCTGTTTTTTTTTTTAATTTGCTGGTCGATGCAATTTATCAAGCATACAAAAAAGCCAAGAAACAGATAAATAACATGTTCAAATGAGTAAATATGAATGTCCCTGCATGATGATAATAAACACTGAAACTTGTATGGCTGGTTTTATTACTGATGAAATGATGCCTTGTTTATCCAACAGTTGAATATGATGAAATTTTGTATTACTTTGGACACATTCTTTTTTTATCCTGTATCTCTTTTATGCACCAGTAATCACCTGGAGCAATTGAACCATGAGATGTCTGGCGTGCAGGAATGCTACATTACTATCTGTAAAGAGAAGGACTCCTTGGAAAGTAAATTGAGGGAAGAAATGTCGCTCAAGCTGATAACAACTGAACAGGAAGTTAGTACCTAATATGGAAAACACCCTGTTTAATGAATTTTTTGCATATCATAATTTGGGATTGAAAATTATAAACATTTTGAAACTTGAGATGATGTTACATAATGTTCTTAATTCTGCAATTTCTACGTTATAACTACTTTTGTAGTTTACATATGTATAGTCCGAGTGATGAAGGCTTCACCGGAGTGAGTAACTGGAAATTTGGGACAAAGTGGGAATTCAACTGGTAAATCTTTTACAAGTTTAATTCTAGAGTAGATGTTAGAATCAAACCTAGAAACAGTAGTCTTTAAGGAAGTTGAAGTAGCCTAGTTTAACAGGCAGCTGCCTGATAGCTAGCTATCAAATACCTGTGGCAGGTCATTAGGGGAAAAGCAAGTGACTCATTAGAATTACCTATATGTGAAGGACTTGTTCAAAGTTCTCAGTCAGAGTGAGGGAGACTATGAGTGAGACTGAGACAGCAAGTAACTGGAAGTGTGCAGCAAGGTGAGAATTTGGGGTAGAGGGGGAACAAAGCTGCTTTTAATTAAGGTCTGAGTATAGTTTCCAAAATGCGAAGTGAACAGGAGAAGAAATAAAGTGCAGATTGGGATGGCTACCTGCACTAAGATTAATGGTGGTGTGGCATCACAGATATAGAGAAAGCAGCTAATTAGTTTGTGTTTGAGCTTCTAGATTTATTTTTCTTTTTCTGACTGAAGCTTTAATAAAACTTAAGCTTAAGCTTAAAACTTAAGCTTTAATAATATTTATTTGTTTATTAATGTATTTATTCTAAAGGTAACAAATAGTTTTTAGAGTTATGAAAAGGCAGTTCAGAAGAGCCAGGTGAAATATACATCCCGTGGTATGTGTTATGTCACGGACAAACCATGTGCCCCAGACCAACATATCTATAGGTTTTATTATCAGTTGCACAAGCTTGAGGTCTGGGTTCAGAGCTTGAACATTGATTGGAGTCACTGTTGTGCATCCGCAGGGCAGATCCGCTGTGTGGATAGCTTGTACAGGGAGTTGGTCACACTGCAGATTTAAGAGTTACAGGCAGAGAAGGAATGGGTGACTACCAGACAATTGAAGAAAATAAGGCAGGTAATGCAGGAGTTCCCTGAGTTTATCATGCTTGCTAAACAGTGTTGCATTCTGGAAATTGGTGAGGGTGATGCTTCCTCAGGGGAGTGCAGCTCGAGTCAAGTCCATGACACAATGGGCAACTCCTATGTACAGGGGAAGAGGAAAATGGAAGAGCAATAGTCATTGGAAATTCCATAGTTAGGCGAGCAGACAAATGTTTCTGTGATAATAAACATGACTCCAGGATGGTATGTTGCCTTTCTGGTGCCAGGATTGAGGATGTCATGGAGCAGCTGCAGGACAACCTTCTGTGAGATCAGCCAGAAGTCATGTTCTACGTTACCTACCATGGTCCATGGTACCACGGATGAATTCCTGAAGGCAGATTTCGAGAGGTTAGGAAGGAAATTAGAAAGTAGGATCTCAAAAGCGGTGATCTCAGGATTACTCCAAGTGACGCACAGGATTACTCCAAGTGAGTGAAAGAATGGCAGGATTGTTTGATTTTAAGTGGCTGGAGAACTAGTGTAAGAGGGAGGGTGTCAAATTTCTAAGGAAGTGACTAGTTCTGGGGTAGGAGAGACCTTGACAAACTGGACAGGTTGTACCTTAGTAGAACTGGGACTGATATCCTTGCTAGTGTTGTCAGGATGAAATTAAGCAAGTTTGTCAGGGGAATAGGAGCCTGAGTGGCAACCCAACTTGGAAGAAAGTAAAGTTTATAACAAGAAGTCCAAAAGATGCTGTGGAGACTAAAAGACTGGAGAAACAAAGCTGAATATGTTTCAAAAGCAGATTGATGTCAAAGTGGTAAAGTTAAGCACATTCAAACTGAATGCATGCAACATTCACAACAAAATAGATGATGTAAAAGCACAAATAAAGGTAAATAGATATGATCTAACTGCCACTACAAGAACCTGGCTACTTGGCTGGCTAGCACCTGGAGTACCATGTGCAGTTTTGTTCCCCTTATCTCAGGAAAGATATTATTCCCGTAGAAGGACAGTGATAAAAGTTCACCAGATTTGCTCCTGAAATGGTGGATCGTCCTGTGGAGACAGATTGGGCAAATTATGCCTTTAATCTCTACAGTCTAAAAGAATGACAGGTGATCTCACTGAAACTTACAAAATATTTAAAGTGATAGACCCTTTAATGGGTAGATGCAGGCAAGGTGTTTCCCCTGTTTTTGGTGAGCCTAAAACCAGGGGTCACAGCTTAAAAATAAGAGGGATTCCACTTTGGTTGAGATGAGGAGAAATTATTTTACTTGGAGGGCTGTGTGCCTTGGGATTCTGAACCACAGAGGACAGTGGAGGCTCAGTCTTTGAGTATATTTTAGGTAGCAATTGATAGATTTCCTGAGATAAAGGGACCAAAGCTAGACACAGTACTCCAGGTGCTAGCCAACCACGTAGCCATGTTTTTGTAATATCAGTTGATCATATCTATTTTCCTTTTATTTATGCCTTTACATCATCTATTTTGTTGTGAATGTTGCGTGCATTCAGTTACCAGTGGCATTCAGGGTTATGGGGATGGGGTGAGCAAAAAATAGAATTCTTCACTATCATTCTCGTATTGAATGGCAGGACCGGTTCTACAGGTTGAATGGCCTACTCCTGTTCATACTGTACAAACCTTGCAATATTGTTACTAGGTCTTAAGTTCATATCTTCTAACACTGGCAGAATTTTGAATGTAAAATCAGATATGAGGGATATACTTCGTTAAGTCTTATGACTGACTGTTCTAATGAGTCCCATATTTTTACATTTGAAAGGCATATATTGTACAAGGCTTTGTTTTATGATCGTGAAGTGCTAATGGGGTCTTTTGCAGTGTTTGTTGAGGTGACTATTTTCAATTTTTTTTTTTCTCCTGCATCAACACTAATTGGAAAGTGGCTGGCTCATCAGGAAACAGGTCCTAAGTTTCTTGCATGTTCTCAAATCCCTGTTCCTGTTTCATAGTTGGATTTACAGTCTAACAATGACCATAAACCAAAAAAAGCCAGTAGATTAAATAGTCACATTGTTAGTTACGGTACTGTCTTTTTGATCATTTTAATATGAATTCACATTCAGCCTAGTTTGATGGGTTACAAATCGTTTGTGTTAGGATGCCAAATGAAATCAATTTAGAGAGGTATGACAAAAGCAACATACTGAGCATGTTGAAAATCTGAAACACAGAAAATGGTGGAGTCAACACAGCGTGGAACTGGAGGAACACAGGTCAGGCAGCATCAGTGGAACAGGAAAGTCGACGTTTCGGGTTGGGACCTTTCATCAGCACTGGTGGAAATGCTCACTGGTCTGGCAGCATCTGTGGAGAGAAGACCATTAACATTTCAAGTCCTGTGATCCTCCTTCAGAACTTGAAGCAGCTAGGGAAAGTAATATTTAAGCTGCTGGTGGGGGAAAGGAGTAAGCAGATAGATGGAGAGAGTGCCCAGAGAAGGCAGATAAAAGGATTGTCGATAATAGGCCAGGGCAGAAAAGAAGCTAGATAGGAGGATAATGATGGGAGCGATGAGTAGCTGGAAATAGATTGACTGTACTGTCCCATTACGTGACAGGACATGGGGTAGGTAATAGACAAGGAAGGGGGTCAGCAAGATCTAAGATTGTTAAACTCCGTATTTAACATCCTGAAGTTTTTAAGGTCCCAAGTGGAAGATGAGGTGTTGTTCCTCCAGGTTGCATTAGATTTGCTGGAGCACTGTGCCATGCCTGAAACAGAAATTTCAGCATGGGGACACAGTGGTGTATTGAAGTGGCAAGCAACTGGAAGCTTGGGGTCATTTTTGCAGACAGATGTAGGTGTTCCGCAAAGCAATCACCCATTCAGCATTTAGTCTCTCCAGTGTAAAGCAGACCACATTGTGACCAGTGAATGCAGTAGACTGAATTGAATGAAGTGTGAATAAATTGCTGCTTTGCCTGGAAGTTGTATCTGAGGCCTTTGAGGAGGGAGGAAGTAAACTGGCAAGTATTGCACCTTCTCTGATTGCATGGGAACGTAGTGTGAGGAGCTGTTGGGAATGTATGAGAAAGTATTGAGAGTGCATGAGGAGTGGACCAGCGTTTCCCAGTGGGAACAGTCCCTGCAGAATGCTGATTAGAGAGGAGAGGAAAATATATGACTAGCAGAGTCGTCCTACTGGAGGTTACGGAAATGAAAGCTTATGATCTTTTGGGTGCAGAGTCTGGCAAGGTAGAAAGTGAGGACAAGGGGAAACATATCATTGTTGTGGGAGAGAAAGGAAGGAGTGACGGTAGAAGTGCAGGAAATAGGCTGGACATGGCTAAGGGCCCTGTTAGTAATGGTAGCATGGAATCCTAGGTTGAAGAATAAAGTGAACATGTCTTAGGCCTTCTGCAGAAAGTGCAAGGAGTTAAAGGAGATATTGTTCAAAGTGAGGACAAGCTCAACCAGGCAAAGGAGGGTTGTGGTGGATGGGGACAGTTCAGGCCACCTTTTTGAGGAAGAAATGGAGAGCCCCAAGGCTATCCTGATGAGGAATAGACGTGTAGAAGGGTGAAGAGGAGGAGTTGGCTGGAGTCCGTAAACTGGAAATTTTAAAACCAATATGATGAATCCGAAAAATTGCAGGTGTAAGCGCGAAGGGACTAGACATGGGAAGAAAAAAACCAAAACCAGATAGGAAGAAATAAGTTATGAGGCAGGACAGGCAGAAACAGTGAGTTTGGCCTGGGGCGTCCTGTTTGCGGATTTGGCGAGAAGAAAGGGGTGGAGGGAGAGTGTTGGAGGTGGGTGAAAAGGTCTTTGGGGCAGGGAGAGGGCTCTTGTCAAGAGTTTGATGTCATGTCATTTCCAAAATTCATTGCAGCTGGGGTGTAAATGAATAAAACTGTGCCCTTTGCTGAGTAAAGAGCATTCGGCATCGGAGAACGAACAGTCAGGCGGTATAGTAAATAACTGGCAAGGTGGGGTTAGGAAAAGGAATGGAGTCAGAGGGAAGGGAAGGAAAATTCTAGAGGGGGGTGGATATCTTGGAGTTGTTGCAGCTTGTGTTCCTTAATATCTGAAAGGAAGGGAAAAGGTTTTTTGTTAAAATGTTGAACAAATCCAGAGAATGAAATGGAACTGGATGGCAGGACACCTTTGGGATAGCATGAGGTGGTGCAGATGAGAGAGGTTGAGAATGTGCATATGGCAGTGCATGGCATTGAGTGTGGAACTTAAAATCCAACCATCGCTACATCACCTGATTGCTTTTCTACAATATCAATTTGTCAATCCTTAAATGGATTATGTCTGCTGTGAGAAATAGATGTGGAGGTGCCGGTGTTGGACTGGGTTAGACAAGGAAAACAATCACACGACACCAGGTTATAGTCCAACAGGTTTATTTGAAGAGACAGCTTTCAGAGTCTTGCTCCTCCTTCAGGTGTCAGTGAGAGAGGTGGCATCAGACACTGAATTTATAAGCAAAAGAGCAAAGGGTCATAGAATTGATGTGAATGTGTTGAACAAACCTAAGATGGCTGTTGATGACAGACATGGGATACAATCGATAGGAGGACGTTTACCCTTCATCATCAGTACTTCTTGGGAGTGGAGAAATTACGCCACTTTCTTCTTGGCCTTCCACACATCAATGACAATGAGCACCTCGTCAAGATCTATCCTACACCTCCACTTCTCGCCTTCAAACAACTGCCAAACCTTTATCAGACCATTGTTTTGTGGCAGACTACCCAGCTTTCAGCACAACAATGACCAGAACATCATACAACCCTGTCATGGCAATCTCTGCAAGACATGAATACTACTGTCACACGTGGGAACATCAGCCACCACATGCATGGCATATATCATGTCTCGGCCAACATTGTCTATCTCGTACGCTGCAGCCAAGGATGCCCCAAGTCATAGTATAATGGCGAAACCATGCGACACTACGATAATGAATGAATGGATACTGCACAACAATTGCCAGACAGGGATGTTCCCTCCTAGCGGGCGAGCGCTTCAGCAGTCAAGGACATTCGGCCTCGGATCTTTGGGTAAACGTCCTCCAAGGCGGATTTGGGATATACAGCAATGCAGAATTGCGAGCAGAAACTGATAGCCAAGTTTGGTACCCATGAGGATGGCCTTAACAGGATCTTGCGTTCATGTCGCACTACAGGTGACCCCACCACACTATATACTCTCTCTCTTGTTTGCTCGCTCGCGCTCTCTCATTCACTCTCTCACTCTGTCTCCCCCACACACACAAATCTATGGGGTGAATTTGCATTTGCAGATGCATTCTATTTTGCTTAAAAAGCACACAATTTGTAGACAATGTGGCATTTTATAAGTTCCTACTTTGGAAATAAAACCAGTCTGACTCCAAGTTGATACACAGCCAGAATCTAAACAAGGCCTCACACCTAAAGTAGATTGTCTGACCTGGAATGTTACCTCTGGTATACTGAGGGAACTCATAAACCTTTAGTTATCTTGGGGCCGTGACTTGAAAGAAATTCTGGAATTTGCATATTAATCCTTTCTAACTGACTAAAGATTTAACAGCCATCTTAGGTTTGTTCAACACATTCGCATCTGTTCTATGACCCTGTGTCATCTTTTGCTTATAAGTTCTCTGTATGATGCCACCTCTCTCATTAACACCTGAAGAAGGAGCAAGACTCCAAAAGCTTGTATCTTCAAATATAACCTGGACTTTAACCTGGTGTCATGTAATTTTTGACCGTGAGATAAAGAAATAGCCCATTTGAGCATTGTGGCAGTATGTTTGTTTTTTTTTTAAATTAACTTAACAAATTTAAATTTACAAACAAGGATCCCAATATTAGCAGATTCATCTCAACTTCTAAAATGCAGTGTCCATTATTCAAAGCCAACTCTCATTCCACATACCTCCAGTATTTTGAATGCTAGTGTTGCAAAACAATTTAGAATTCATGAGGCACAGCAGTCATTATCATACAGTTAGCCCTTCAAACAGCCAAAGTAAAAGCGTTTATACATGTTTTAAGGGCTGCTTCTGTTTTTCAATCAAACAGGTGCTTGTAGGAAAACACATTTACTCCTCACTATAAATATAACTGCATTCTGAATACAGTACTTAAAGTGTAAATTTTGACTTTTCAGATGAAAAAGGCATTTTCTGAAGAAATGAGGGAACGTTTGAGTGAGCTTCAGGCTGAGCTGGAAGAAAAGCACAAAACTCTAATGGTGGCTGCAAAAAACCAATGGATGATGGAAAAAGAAACTGATATTGGGCAACAAGTTGAGAAGCGTGTTGCATTGGCCAAAATACTGTGGCAAGAGGAACAACAAAAAGTGATCATTTTATCTTGCTAACACGACAAGTTAAAATATAGTGCTGTGTGGATCCTTTGCTGTAGTCAACAACATATTATTGAAGAACTTATAGATTTATTCTCAGCTTCATAAACATAGGGAAATAGAAAGTGTTTCTGCGTGATGATATTGCATTAGTGGTATTATGTTGATTTTTAAATTCTGATGATTGTCATATTGCTGTGTTTGCACTTTTGTTTATTGTAAAGTAATTGTTCTATCTTCCCACTTCAGGAAATTATTTCCAAGTATTGTAGATTTTACTTTTGTGATTTAGCCAGTGTTGGTTTTATTAATGATAGAGGTTCCTTGTGTGCTTCTTAGAACAAACAACAGAATGGTAATTGAGTCACAAGAAATATGCAAGTTATCCATTAAATGTGAGATTGGGAATGCCCAGGCCCTAAAGTGAGAAGAAAAGAGCTTGGCTTTATATAAAGTCATTCATGCTCCAGGGATGTCCCAAAGTATTTGTGATCAATTAAGTACTATGAAGTATAGCCATCATATTGTAGGAAAATGTAGAAGCCATTTGTGCGCAGCATGATCACACAAACAATATTACAGTAATGATTAGCTTCTATTTTTGGGATATAAATTGAGTGAAACGTTTTGGGTGGAAAGTAAGAGCACCATTCTGCTGCTCTTTCAAGTTTCAAATTGTGATCTTTTACGCTTGAGAGGGAAGACAGTGCTTCTCAGAATTGATTTTGATTTTGAAATTCAATGACTAATAGGCACTGCTTACTTATCCATTACTGGATATCTGATTGAGGATGTTTTAATTTCAAGCTTTTTTCAACTTTTTGTTAGCTCAAAGACCAAGAAATGCGTGACATTGAAACAGAATGGCAGCTTCGTCTCCATGAAACTGCGGAAGCAGTCAAACAAAAGACTTCACCTAAGGTGGATGAAATTTGTCAAACTGAAGAGTCCACTGGTACCAAATTTTATACTTGCCAAGAATTAGAATCTCAGCTCGCAGGTTTGAAAATAACGTTGGAGCATCAAGCTAAGGAGGAAAGAGTAATGGCAGTTGGGGAGGCTTTAAAACAACTTGAACTAGAACTGCAGGAAAAGCATGAAGATAATGTGGCTGTACTGGTAAGATAATGAACAATGATGTCATGACAGAATGTTAAGAACAGTGACTGGTTTCCCAAAGCACTACAGATTGAAGGATAATGCCTCATAATTTGAGAAATTCTGAAGTGTTTAGTAAAATAATTTATTCTGAAGTGACCTCTTGTCCTTTAGGCTTTCAACCTCAATTTCTGGTTCTAACCTGCTGAGTTCCCATTTACATTTTCTTGCAATTCTTTTTTCTCTAAAGAATTCCCTCCATTGAAATCCTTCGATCTTGCCATCTCTATTTTGCATATTTGGCCTTTACTTCCCCAGGAGGCTACGGAAATGTGGCATGTCCACAATGACTCTTACCAATTTTTATAGATGCACCATAGAAAGCATCCTATCTGGGTGCATCACAGCTTGGTTTGGCAACTGCTCTGTCCAAAACAGCAAGAAATTTAGAGTTGTGAATGCAGCCCAGTCCATCACAAAAACTGACTATCTACACTTCCTGCTGCCTCGGGAAAGCAGTCAACATAATCAAGGACTCTTCTCACCTTGTTAATAGTCTATTCCACTCTCTTCCATTGGGCAAAAGATAAAAAAGTTTGAAAACAGATTCAAAAGCAGCTGCTTCCCTGCTATCAGACTTATGGACCGCTCATATTAGAGTGATCATTCCTTGCACCTTCTCTGTAGCTGTAACGCTATATTCTGCGTTCTGTTCTATGACTGTGAAGTACTTATGTAAAGTATGATTTGTCTGATTAATGCACAATGCAACGTTTTTCACTGTATCTCAGAACATAGAACATTACAGTGCAGTATAGGCCCTTTGGCCCTCGATGTTGCGCCGACCTGTGAAACCAATATGAAGCCCATCTAACCTACACTATTCCCTTATCATTCATATGTTTATCCAATGACCATTTAAATGCCCTTAAAGTTGGTGAGTCTACTACTGTTGCAGGCAGGGCATTTCACGCCTTTACTACTGTCTGAGTAAAGAACCTACCTCTGACATCTGTTCTATAACTATCACCCCTCAATTTAAAGCTATGTGGCCATAACAAATCAAGCCAAAGCTGTGAACTCCTTCCTCGTATCCACTGCCACCCATATCCTGCAGCCCTTCTAAATTTTATTTTGCATCTACGTTTAGAAAATTCTCTCCCCTTGAAGCTCTTTCAATATCCCCCACTGCCTATCTTTGGTCTTGCATTAATTACAATACTGTTGCAGCTGATAATTTTCTCAACCACTCCACGTGCGCCAAATTTTGATGTTCTCGTCCAAAGAAACATTTCTGTCTACCTCGTTTTTTTTTTGCGCTCTGTCTCTCGCTCTCGCTGTCTCTCTCTCTCGCCCTCCGAACAGTTCCAGTCTTCTGAAGAGTTGGTGTGAGACTATTTGGTATACAGCATCACCGTGCATCATTGGGTCTAACTGGATCATTCCAAGCCATTTTAGACTATGCACTCTCCTCTGCCAAAACCGCCCAATATTCTAGGATCATTGTGAAGATCAAATATTACCTCCAGCTTAACGTTCAAAAAATGCCTGTGTCCTTACGTTTCTTTCAAGTTTTCAACTGCTTTTGACCCCTTGAAATGCATCTCATTCACGAGTCCCATCTACTGTTAAAAAGAAAAAATCACCATAGTCCTACCAGACTGTAAGGTTGCTGTTTAGTGAGTGAGTGTTGCTTGGTAATAGTTTAACCTGAGGGTCACCATGCCTCAAGCGAGGGGAGAGGTTGAGGAGGACAATCCTTCATGGTAACCTCAGCTGGTGCAAGAAATGAACCCATGCTGTTTGTGTTACTCTGCATTGCAAACCAGCTACCCAGCCAACTGAACTAACCAGCCTCCATTGTTATTAAAGATGCAAGTGAATTAATTACAACTTCACCTTCGTTACTGTGCCACACAGGCTCTGAATAATATATCACCAAAAATCAGCTAGTGGATATAAAAGTGATTTCCATTATGACATAATTTGATCTTGCTCTTTCATTTACAACTTGCGTTCTTCCTCTGGAAAAACGTCATCACAAAGGTTAAGTCCTTAAAGGAAGCAAGAGTAATTGTGCTACATGCTCACTTTGTGGAAGGGCTTAACGCACTTAAATTATTGTAGAGAGCACAACATGTTTGTAACAGCAGTTACCGGGATACTGAAGGAAAAGAATTATAAAATAGTTGAACAATAGATTAGTAATGAAGAACAGTAATTAGTATCTTTATTATGATATGCATCCACTTTATGCATGTTTTGGTTTTTTGGTTAATTCTAACAGTAATTTGTTGTGAAGTATCACCTCCTCGTCTTTTAGGTTGAAACAGCATTAGCAAATGCACGTTGTCGGTGGTTGGAAGAATTGACTGACCTGCCTGAATACAGAGCCAATTTACAAATTGAAGAGAAGAAATGGGAGGCAAAACATGAACAAGATGTGGCAGAACAGGTAAATGTTGTAGCGTTAGCCATTTTATATAAAATATGACACTGTTAGTATCTAGTTATTATCTCTAATAAAGCCATTACTCTAAAGCTGATTCACGGAAAATTAAACAACCACTAATTGGGATTGCATGATTGACTGATATAACTAGTAATAGTTCCGTGACTGTCAGGTTGGCATAATTGGTGCACACTGCTCTGCCAAACCTACAATGAAACATTCATTCTTTTATAATGTGTATTTGCATTCTACTGTAGTGTTCATAGCATACTAGCATTTGTACTTTTGACCTGACTTAACTTTAATTAGTACACTAATTTGTCTATGAAAGAACACCTTGCAACTTCCCATTAGAAAATGTGTTTTACAATGTGTGCTTAGTCTTGGGGATATATTTTTAAATGTGAAGACAGGTGATGAGGGAGACAACTTTCAATTTGAAAAATGCTGTTGGTATTACTCTAATCAGATCAATTTGATCCAAGAAAATGTTGATTTGTATTTTAAATAGATTTAGTAAATTGATCAGTACTTTTTAACTACAGGTAGCTACAGCACTGAAAGCAAATGACGAAAAATGGAAGAAACATACTTTGAAAGAAATTGAGAAAATTGAGTCCAGTGTTAAAACTTCAGAGCTGCAGGAGAGGACAATTGTTCTAGAGCGCAAATTAAAACTTGAGAAAGAAGAGGCAGCAGCAGTTGTTAAAGCTGAATTAGCAAAAGCTCGAGCTCAATGGAATAAAGCAAAACAAGTAGAGATTAATAGAATTCATGAACTAAATGAACAGGATTATCAAGCCTTCCTAGCAGAGCATCGAAATAAACTCAGTGAAGTCCTTAAAGAAGCTAAAGAAGACTTTACCCGGCAGCAATATGAATTGATTGCACAAAAGGAGGCAGAATTCAATCTGCGGCTCTCAGAAAAGCAAAAAGAATGGTCAACTCGTAGAGAGGAGCAGATCAATTATGAAAGACAGCAATATGAATCTGAACTTGTTGCTGAAATTGAACATTTTTTGCGTGATATCTCAAAACACTTTGGAAAGTCTAAACCTGCATGTCTCAGAGCAGAGAAATATTCTAACACTGCCAAATCAACGCATGACCAGTTTGTTGAAGTAAAGGACCGCCTCCAGAGAGTTTGCACTGAAATGGTTGAAGGGATCCTTGAAACTCAGAAAGAGGTAATGGCAGTTCACTTTGTAGGTTCTAGCTGTATTAGTATAGCCTGGTGGAATGGCTTTTTGATATAAACGCAGGTATTATGGATCATCACTTTATTCTCTTCATCCTTGTTTTTCCTAAGAAAAATCTATTGATATGTCCTGTGTGGATATCATTGTTGTGAAATGTATGTGCATATTTAGGACAGAGTTCATCCTTAGTTTTTCCACTATATCATATTTTCCTTTTTAGTGTATGTACTTTGTGAAAATTCCATTTTTTTCTTACTTTTTGCAAAGTCAATTGAAATGTTCAAGGAAGTGTCCCCAAAATTAACCTTTTTTTTAATTCGAAGTTAGATACAAGATAAGGTAAAGCTTGAGGTACAGCTCATACACTAGTCAAATCCTTCATGTCCTACGGTGTCCAAGACAACATGGAAAATTTTAAAGGAGCTACAGATTTAAATGAATCGTTTGCATGTTCCAAAAAAAAGTATGAGTATTGGTCACAGATACTGTGAGGTTGTTGACTTGCTCACCAAACTGTTTTGTTCTCGTTCAGATATTTCGTCACCATGCTAGGTGACATCATCAGTGGAGCCTCTGCTGAAGCAGTTATTCTCCTCTGCTTGGAATATTTCTTTCTGGTCCGTTATGGTGAGTAATGTCATTTCCAGTTTGATCCGTATGGGTTTGTCTATGGGGTCCAGTTCTATATGTTTGTTGATTTACATTACAGGTGGAGAACCATGCCTCTAGGAATTCCTGTCTGTGTCTATGTTTGATATTAAGGAGAGTTCTTCATGCCGTTTTGCTGCTAGTTTCCTTCCTGTCTGTCCGATGTAAGTTTGTAGTAGCTGTAATACCATGCAACGACTGCCACAAACATTACGTCGGACAGACAGGAAGGAAACTAGCCATCAGAAAAAATGAACATCAGCTAGCAGCAAAACGGCTTGACAAGTTCTCCTTAATATCTGTACGCTTGGACAATGAAGGCCATCAGTTTAACTGGGACACGGTAACCATACTAGCCCAAGTCAAACATAGATACTCTTGGGAATTCCTAGAGGCATGGTTCTCCACCCGTAATGCAGTCAACAAACATATAGAATCGGACTCTATATACAAACCCATACAAGTCAAATCCGGAAATGACACTACTCACCATAACGGACCGGACAGTATAAATTCCAAGCGGAGGAGAATAACATTGTTTCATCAGAGGCTCCACTGATGATGTTGCCTAGCATAGTGACGAAATGTCTGAACGAGAAAAAGCCAGCTACGCGAGCAAGTCAACAACCTCATCCACAACCAGAGATACAGATCTTTGCCAAAACTTTCATCATGGATACTGTGTTTGCATACAAGGACAGTTTTGTGCATGAGTGCATGAGCTGGGAAATGAATTTGGGCCAAATAGCTCCTCGTGATAGCTTACACGTAGCTGTGTAGCTTCACTAATGAAGGATACCCACTTTGGAAATGCAGCCCAACGTAAATTTGTGCTTCATTGAGGATTGGTTCTGGCAACAAAAGTAATTTTTTTTTTTTTAATTTCATGTTTTATTTTAAGATTTACCTTCCAAATTGTTGTAACCTGCATGAAGCTGACTTGGGAGCTCATCCCCACCAAGTGGTCTCTAAGCATTGCATGAACTTAACCCTGGTGTCTTCACATCAATGTAGCTGTGAAGTGTAATGGCAAACACATCATGCTTGGGAATCGGTCATATTTGTTTAGAGTGTAACTTTTAAACAATGGGGATTTTGGATGCCTTCTTCAACATTCTGCTTGTATTTATTTACACAACGGTTTCTGATATCAAAGAAGGAACTGTGTTGCTCATAATTATGAATTACAGTTTGAGATATTATTTTGAACGACTTGAAAGATATGCTGTGTACCTAATTTCTTTCAGGAGGACAAAGTGGATTTACAGAATGCATTAAGTGAATGTGAAAGACAACATGAGGAATACAAAGCAGCAAAGGAAGCAGAACTTAGAAAACTTGAATCATCTGAACTTCAACTTAAGCAAGAATTTGAACGTTTACAGCAAAAGCTGAGAAGTTTTGCACAACAAAGTGAAGCTAATTATGGTATTTCAGTTACTGTACAAAATAAACATGATCACTGATTTAGTGCAATAGTGCACAGTTAGAAGTAAAGCCCTCAAAAATTTCTGATCGTTCTGATGTAAATGTTAGCAGTGATGGGTTCAAATCATTAACATTTTAAGTGAAATTTTTGCGTGGCATTTTCTCATTGCTTTATAGTTCTATTCAATTCAGAAAATTATAGATGGTAATGAGTTTTTGTTATAAGTTGGCATAAGGTTAATTCTAACTGCCAATTATAGGTGAATAATCAGCAAAAGAATAGAAGTTGAGTTTTCTCTGTTCTGGCAAGAGTTAAGTAACTGAGCTGATGTTCACCAATATTTGAACTGCTCATGATTAGACCATCAAAAATTCACCTTCTAAAGGCATTTTGATTTGAATAAGTTTTGAATCATTTCCAATTAAGCAGCTAATTATTGATTTTTTTTTTTGTTATTATTTCCTGAAATAAACATTCTTAATAGATTGGTCCTTCGATATTTTGAATTTTCCTTTTTCCTAAGCTATCATGCATTAAATCTACCATGTGACTGTATTAGCTAAAAAGAAAATAAACAATTAACTTTTACTGTTTCATTTTTTAAAGTCTACTTTTGCCAGATTTTTCATCTGTTCAAAATTAGAAATTACATTTAACCTACAATTTCAATAAAATATGTAATTGCTTTCCTTTAATCCATATGAGCAGAAAATGTAGAAGAAAATTAGGTAAGTAGTGAAAGTCCCTATCCATCATTCACTCAAACTTTAAAATGGATGCTGCCTGGTTTATTTAGTTTGGAGGTTATACCATTGGTATGCACTGTCTTAAATACTTGTCCTATCATTCCTGGCTCCATTGTTCTATACTCCTGTCTTCTCTTCAATAAGTATACACCTTCTGCTATATTCGTAACAGATGCAACAGTTCAAACTGTAGAATGAGACTTCATCAGAATCAAATTGATGTCACACATCTGAGTTAACCAAATTTGATTAACA
The DNA here is from genome assembly GCA_024137785.1 of Ginglymostoma cirratum. Taxonomy (NCBI): domain Eukaryota; kingdom Metazoa; phylum Chordata; class Chondrichthyes; order Orectolobiformes; family Ginglymostomatidae; genus Ginglymostoma; species Ginglymostoma cirratum. The sequence goes on along the minus strand of JAHRHZ010000047.1, from coordinate 1,901,603 downwards.
CCCCTGCCACCCCCAATAAAAAATTTTTTAAATCTCCTGCAGCTAATTGGCTATGTTTTCTTTAGGGAATTGGGTTGGGGAGAGCAGTGGTATGTAAGTTCAGAATGATCATTTGTTTTCCTACACCATCTAAAAATTCTTCCAAAATTCAGCAACTGCAAAAATAATTACTCTGTTCCACTTCTCTCCAGGCAAGCTTGATTTGCCTCACATGAGGGAACTTTTTTTTTTTTCTATGTATCTTGCTGTAAATATTAACACTTACAATCCCCATAATATTGTGTCTGAAGAGAACTGGACAAATTCTACCATTTCTGGTATAGATCTGTTGCTCCTTCAGCTTAAAGCTTAAGGCATACTTAGAGAAAGTAAATTATAGTAAGCTATCAGTTTTATTGTTACCTTTTTTCTTTGTGTGATTTCATATTTATATAGAGGATTGGCAAGATTTTGCGGAGATAAAAGTGCTGCAAATGCATTTCATTATATTATAGTATTAAAAGCTCTATCTAATGTAAATTTGAAAATCTGTTTACAGACCTAGTTTCCGGAAAGGAAACCTTAAGGCCTGAATACCAGCCATGTGATGAACAATGCAGACAACAAGCACAGAAATTACAACAGGAATGTCAACAGCTCAAGAAAAAGCTGGAGAAAGTATGTAGGCAGCTTCAGCAAAGTGTTCATGAGCATAGTATTGAAGTACAACATCTCAAAGGTCAGTATTCAACAGTAATTTAAGTGAGACTAGGCTGATACTGATCAGAGGGGGAAGTTGGGTAAATCTTTTTGTAAAAATTGGGATGCTGTTGTCGTTCAGCTTGTTTCCCCGTCCTTATCGAGAACAACATCCTTAATCTTTTTATTTAACCAGTGGCACAATTGTTGATTGACTATCAGGAGTTACTGTTCCACAATCTATTGGTATTTTGCATTAAATTCAATGTAATTTTGTTCTCTGCACATCAGAGATGGTCTGTTCTTGTTTCAATGTCAATTTTTGTATTTAGCAATGCCTTTAAACGTGTACTTTTCATGTACTACATGAAAATCTGCTTTGCTTGGTTCTGATTTTAACGTTTTCAGCTGTCAGTGGCAATTAGTTTAAAAATTAATATCCTGAATACTTCTCATGATCAATATCCAGCACCCCTGTTTACAGTCCTAAAACCAAATTTCTGTAAATGCACAACAGATCTTGCAGCATCTGTAGGGAGAGAAATGGAATCAAACTCTCAGTTGATTACCTTCCTTCAGAAGTGGTAAAAGTTAGAATGCAACAGGTGTCAAGTAAGTACAGAGGCACAAAAGGTGTGCAGGAGGCAAAACCCAATTAGAAGGTCTGAAATGGGATGGCACAAAATGTATTAGAGATGAAAAGGTTGATGATGCATGGCGAAAGAAATGTTGTTGAGAAAATAAGAAAAGCTAAATGTGAAAAGGAGTATCTTCACAAAGTATCCAAAAAGCAGAGATTGTGATGTGGAATTGTTGAACTGAGTCCTGAAGAGCCCTAAAGTGCCAAATTGATTAGGGATACCTTCAGGCTTGTTAGTATTTTCTTGCATTTATAGCATTCAAGGCTCTTTGTCTTTTAAGAAAGCAAAGGTGTGGCTGGGAACAAGCTCCAAGTGTGAAGTGAGGAAGAGAATAAAATTATGATTTTAATCATAAACCATCTGACTAAAATGGCTGTTTACTAGTGATGTAAGAAGTACTGATCTACATGGAAATAAGGAGTCTCATGCTTTTGTTTGGGAATCACATTTTCGTGACTTCACGCATGTTTAGGAAGTCGTTACTGATGTGTTATGAGGGTTTCATTTTTTTTGATGTTAATAAACGTTCAACGTCTATTGCACAAAATTTCGGGGAATAGAATCACCCAGACTTTAGAACTGAAATAAACTAAAACATTGGCTAGACTAAAATATTTGACAATACTGTTCTATGCAAATTGAGGGGTTAACAATGGGTGTAATTTAGGATGAGAGTAATCTTACATCAACTTGAATATTCACAATTTGGTGAACTTTCATCTACTTATTTAGGTTAACTAGTGTGTTTTTGAGGTGTGGATGGGGGATTCTGTTACTTAAGCAGTTGCACCCTTAGCTAAATACTGATCAAACCACTGTATTTAAAAGTGTCTGAAATGTGAATTCTGTTCAGCAATTTGAGACACTGTTATATGCAAGCAAATGCTGTATAATGTGATTATCTGAAGCAAGCCAAATTGTTTATGTCCTTAAGTAATTGAACTATAGTGAATATTCCACTTTATTAATTTAGAGAAGGCTTCAGTTCACAAAAGCAAAAAATGCCTCTATCACATTATCTAATAATAATAAATTTTCAAATATTTCTATTGCTGTTTTTCAGAGGAACATCAAAGAACCATAAATATTTTGCAAAATGAGAATGACTATCTCGTGAGAAGACTTAAAGAAAGTGAATCAACTGACAGTAAAACACATTCTTGGTATGTTCATACTATATAGTCCAATAATTGAGAACTTTGTAGTGCATATCCCTTTATTTTGTTTTCTTTTAGTAATTAAATGATGTTATAAGTTGACATATTGTTGATCTTCAATGAAGTTTGACGTCCCGCATATGAATTCCCAGGAGACACTTCTAATAGTTAACATCACAAGAGCCATATTGTACTTGAATCTTGCCTTGGCTCTTTTTCTTTCATAGATCATAGAATCCCTGTAGTGTGGAAACGGGCCCTTTGGCCCAACAAGTCCACGCCGACTCTCGGAGCATCCCACCCAGACCGATCCTGCATAATCCACCTAGTCTACACATCCCTGAACAGTACAGGCAATTTAGCATTGCCAGTCCACCAAACCCGCACATCTTTGGACTGTGGGAGGAAACTGGAGCACCTGTAAGAAACCCATGCAGACATGGAGAGAATGTCTGTGTGGAGTTTGCACAGTCATCTGAGGGTGGAATCGAACCTGAGCTTATGGCTCTGTGAGGCAGCTGTGTTAACCACTGAGCCACCATGCCGCTCCTTCATTGCAGTTTTTAAATTCCTAATTGCTTTAGTGGCTTTTGCTTTTCAGTTCTTAATATTTCTATGTGCTTTTGGCATCAATATGTTCTGGAACAGAATATTTTGGGATTTTCCTCCACAGTTGTTTGGGTTAGATCAGAACTTTCTTGTGTTGGGTCTTCCACAGTTGTACATTTGTCTCAAAATATTGATTGGAATCAAGACCTGGTATAATTAAACAACTTCTCAAAGTATCTGAAGCACTTGAAGGGAGCCTGAGTCTGCAAGATTGTGGTCCTGAGTTTCCCAACTCAGTACATTCCTTTATCATAACCCCCTACTTGGACTGTTGAACTGCAGAATTATTCCTACTATTTAAACCATATATTGGGAAGAAACTTTTATGTAACCTCACCTTTGGTGATTTATTCAGGTTGACATATTGCAGATTTGTACACAGGTCCTGTGCTGTACAGAGAGCTTGTGTTGTGGTTCTATATTTGCACAAACCTGCCAGTCTCACATCAGCTCTAGTTCACAGGATGTAGTGTTATGACACTGGTTTGACTTGCTATCCCTATCAGCCTCACGATGACAGGAAATTAAAACATTCAATGACCCTCAACATTGCTCAATTGTTCCTAGCCAGGCTGTACAAATAACAGATCTTAGACAGCAAGTTTATACCTCAAAGAAAAATTAACAATTTATTATTTTTAATGTAACAATACTGTAACATAAACAACAAGGCAATCTAATTAATATCTACAATATAAGCCCAATCATTTTTTCTAATAACCCCCCATTCTCGTACCAACAGATGCATGTACAGACACAGTTAAAGGATAAATTCTTAAAAAAAAAGAAAATGTAATTTGCCAGTTTGATAACTTTCAAGAATGCTAAAGTCACCAGTCAATGCAGACAGTTTCTGTAGACCTCTGGAGATTTCTACTTATTGCTGATTGGGATTCTTTTCTCAGAACTTTCAACTAATCAGTAACTGGAGAATAACTAGAGAGAGAGTGGAAAATCCACAAACAACACCAGTCTGGAAGCCTCCAGAACAAAACTGCCTCCTGCCCAAAACCTTATCTACTAGTTCACTGATAGCAAGCATGGGGCTGGATGAACACAGCAGGTCAAGCAGCATCATAGGAGCAGGAAAACTTGACGTTTCGGGCCTAAACCCTTCATCAGAAATGGGGGAGGGGAAGAGGGTTCTGAAATAAATAGGGAGAGAGGGGGAGGCGGATAGAGGATGGATAGAGGAGAGGATAGGTGGAGAGGAGGCAGACAAGTCGAAGAGGCGGGGATGGAGCCAGTAAAGGTGAGTGTAGGTAGGGGGGTAGGGAGGAGATGAGCTGGGCTGGTTTTGGGATGCGGTTGGGGGAGGGGAGATTTTGAAACTTGTGAAATCCACATTGATGCCATTGGGCTGCAGGGTTCCCAGGCTGAATATGATTTGCTGTTCCTGCAGCCTTCGGGTGGCATCACTGTGGCATTGTAGGAGGCCAAGGATGGACATGTCATCTGAGGAATGGGAGGGGGAGTTGAAATGGTTCGCGACTGGGAGGTGCAGTTGTTTGTTGCGAACTGAGCGCAGGTGTTCTGCAAAGCGGTCCCCAAGCCTCCGCTTGGTTTCCCCGATGTAGAGGAAGCCACAACGGGTACAGCGGATGCAGTATACCACATTGGCAGATGTGCAGGTGAACCTCTGCCTGATGTGGAATGTCTTCTTGGGGCCTGGGATTGGGGTGAGGGAGGAGGTGTGGGGGCAGGTGTAGCACTTCCTGCGGTTACAAGGAAAAGTGCCGGGTGTGGTGGGGCTGGAGGGGAGTGTGGCGCGGACAAGGGAGTCGCGGAGGGAGTGGTCCCTCCGGAAGGCAGATAAGGGTGGGGAGGGAAAGATGTCTTTGGTGGTGGGGTCTGACTGTAGATGGCGGAAGTGTCGGAGGATGATGCGTTGGATCCGGAGGTTGGTGGGGTGGTATGTGAGGACGAGGGGGATTCTTTTTTGATTATTGTTGCGGGGACGGGGCGTGAGGGATGTGTTCCGGGAAATGCGGGAGACACGGTCGAGGGCGTTCTCGACCACTGTAGGGGGGAAGTTGCGGTCCTTGAAGAATGAGGACATTTGAGATGTGCGGGATTGGAA
>JAHRHZ010000047.1:1858092-1896038 GCA_024137785.1 Ginglymostoma cirratum | reverse complement strand
CCTATTTATTTCAGAACCCTCTTCCCCTCCCCCCATTTCTGATGAAGGGTTTAGGCCCGAAACGTCAAGTTTTCCTGCTCCTATGATGCTGCTTGACCTGCTGTGTTCATCCAGCCCCATGCTTGCTATCTCGGATTCTCCAGCATCCGCAGTGCCTTTTATCTCTTTTACCTCTACTAGTTCACTCTTGGCTTTTCTTTCTTTTTCACCATTTTCTGTGATTGGCCGGCCAGTGCCAGTTTTCAATTGATTGACCAATTTGACATCCAACTAGCTACCAGTCCTCAATGTAGCTCATCTCTGCTGAATCATCTGCAGTGTTCTTAGAGTAGTAATTAATCTGCAATATCTTTCCAGGCCACTCCCAAAACCAAACATCTATCTTTTGTGATAGAGATAATAGGAACTGCAGATGCTAGAGGATGCTATCTTTTGTGCTTTAAAAACAAACTACTGTTCACAGTTCAATTTTCAACGTGGTTCCAAAAAAATGAGTAAGAGGATAAAAAGTGTGATGGTCTCAACATTAGTTTCTGTTTATTTGAATTCTGTTGCAGGAGTGCTCTTTCTAGACAGACAGATTTGTTGTATGGGTTCAGTATTACTTGTTACAGGAGGTGCACTTTTTCTTGCTGCACACCAGAAGCTGAACTATGAAATGGTGCTGGTCACTTCTTGTATGTCCTAGTCACATGTCATTAGCATATTCCCTCTTAACGTGATATCAGCACATTGAATCTGTTTTTCTTGCACTTAAATCTTTGTCCGGAGCATTGCTGAAATAAGTAGAGCACAGTTTTATGTTGCAGATCTCTTTCTATTTCCAAGATGAGGATATGGCAGCTGAACTTATTCTAATGAACCAACTACTCAAGTAACAGGATCCCCACCCACATTTCACAAATGCACACTACCTAGCCTAAGTATGTAGATGAAAGTTCATGCATACAGAAACCAAATTATGAATATTAAAGTTGACGTAAGATTGTACACATGCAAATTAAACCATTGTTAACACCTACATTTGCATAGAACAGTATTGTCCAAATATATTTTATGCTACCCAATGAGGGCTTTACTTTTGATCTAAAATCTGGGTGATTCTATTCCCACAAAATTTTGTGCAATAGATGATCTTGACGTTAGCAATTTGTTGGGAACACCACAAATCATTCAGATAATGCAAGATTTCTGGACTACTCCTGTGATGGTGCTGCAACGAGCAGCCTCCATATACATCAATTGATCATCAGGCCAAGTCACACATCTGATCACTGAACAGAATGTGAAAGATGAGGGAACAGAAAGCACCATTCATTCAGTAGTCTACCCTAGGCAAGTAAATATTGAGCATCAAAAGTAGTTAATTTTTGTCTATTAGATAAAGACTAAAATAAATATCAACACTGGAAGCCCTCATTTTATCTGAACATGATCAATTGTTTTAAGATTTTGCTATTTCAAGTAACATAATAATATGTGCTTACAGCTACCTTTCCAATATTTTTTCCCCTTTTTTAGTTTACAGAAAAATTGGAACCCTGAGAATTCATGCAAGTTGATCTCTGCAAAAGGGTTAGAAGAAATTCGGTGTCAGTATTTGAGAGCTGTGGACAAAATCAGAGGTGATTACTATCAGTCTATTTTTGTGCATATCTTCTGTGCAATGCAAGGATTACAAAATGCAAGAATTATCGATCTATCCACTTTTCTACCAATCCTGATAGATGTATGTTACAGTAATAGAATAGTTGATTAATTGTAATTAAATGAATTGAAATTGAATTACATCAGTCTTTGGTTTATAATTTTAAATAGCTGTTGTGAAAGAACAAGTTTTACTAGCATTTCTCATAGCTGTTTTCAATGCAAAATGCCTAGGCCCGAAACGTCAAGTTTTCCTGCTCCTATGATGCTGCTTGACCTGCTGTGTTCATCCAGCCCCATGTTTGTTATCTCTAACATCATTGCATTGTTCCCTTGAGATTTGCTTTGTGCGCATTGGTTGTCAAATTTATTTGCAGTCCAACAGTGATTGCCATTCAGACCCACAGGAATAGAACTCTGGTTCTGGCATCACACGTAGACTAGACCAGGTAAGAATGGCAGTTTTCTGGTTTCCTGACGGTCATCCAAGGAACCTTAATTCCAGATTTTTATTGAATTCAAATTTCACCATCTACCATGGCAGATTTCAAACCCAGGTACCCAAAATATTACCTGGGTTTCTGGATTAATGGTCCAGTGATAATACCATTTAGTCTGTCACCTCCCCATTTAGTCCTGTATCTCAAGGACTTTTCTTAATTTGTGCAGGAGACATGATGCGTTATATTCAAGAAAGTAAGAAGCGAGCAGCTGAAATGATTCGTGCAGAGGTATTGAAGGAACGTCAACAAACCGCACGGAAAATGCGGAAATATTACTTGACTTGCCTCCACCAACTCCTGGTAGACGGTGGGAACAATGATGGGTAAAAAGCTTTTGTTGCAGCTTCTAAAAGAGCATCATTTACTGTGGTCACCAATGTATTAATGACATAATTAAGTTGTAAAATGGACATTTGAGACAATGAGGAATAACTTCTGAAAGAAAAAGAATGTCCCTTTTAATGCATATGCTCATAAAACTCTGTTGGAAATCAAAGATCAAATAGTATTCTAGTTCATAAGATCAAAACTTTGAGTGGCAGAATTTGACCTTTTTTAAATCTGACATCCTTATTTATTTTTTGGTGTATATATGAAACCAGAGTCCTGTAATAGAGTTTCTTTCTTTTTCAAGAGGACAAAGACCAACCAATGCAGACTTCTTACTGATTTTTAACTACGGATCAATGTATATCAGGGAAATGTACGTTTTGAAGTAATGAGACAGAGGTCAGTGACTGTGGAGAACAATGACCTGGAAGCCATAACATATTCAAATATATCATAATTATTTCAGTTCTCTGCATTTGGTCAAGCTCTAATTTTAATTTATTTTGCCTTTTCTCTCCGTGTTTTTAACTTCCACTTCTGAGGGCAGCAAAATACATAGGGCCATTTTTCCACAGGGCAGCTCTCTGTACCTCATAGGTGGCTTTTCAACTTAGAGACCGACATTGCTGAGTTTGTCCTTGTTCACTTGTGCAATTGTTTAAAGAGTACACACATGCTTTTTCAGATTGTACTACTTTAATCCAATTTAGTTGGTCTATTTCAAAATAAATTCTTAGTTTATTTTTAGAGTACAGTAATGTGTGTAGGCAAATTGAATACTTGTTATAAAACAGGAGTATTTCTTGGCATTGAACTAATGCTTTAGGATTCTAATACATATAAAGCAAATGTTTATTGATCCCTACACTCCTCCACCGATAGCAAATTATGTTTGAAAAGTCCAGACACTGAAGCAGATGATTGTGATCACTTGGATGTTATTGGTTCAAGAACTAAGTTAATTATACTGGCAATAGAGATTTATTTAAAATGGTGCTCGTTTTTTCAGTGCTGATAAGAGGATCATGAATGCTGCTAGCAAATTGGCTGCAATGGCCAAAGCTTTAGAAACTCCTCTTCCAAATCGAAAGCGTGATAAAGCTGAAACCCCAACAGGTCAGTATGATATTTTGGAATATGTATATTCAGATTTTGGGTTTTTTGTTCCTAGTTTAAGGTTGCTTTTGTTGATTGTGTTTAATGTTTTGATTTTATTTGAGAACATAATATTAAAAAGTCAGCTGTATTCAAAAGGTAAAAATGCTTGCTAAACTTCAGTGATATAGCATGTTTGTCCTTTGATAGTGTGCTGGGAAGTAGTAAGGTTTCTATCACAGATGTTGGCACACACCTCTACCTTTCGAAGTCCTTCCAAAGTTAGAGTTGAATTGTGGGTGTGGGTGGTTGCCATTTTGAAATGGCACTGGCATCTGATGCAAAGAATGGATGTGCATGAAAGAATCAAGCAAATGACACAAACAGTTGTCCATTTTAAGATAACACTAAGTAAAATATGCATTTGTGGATTGAAAAATTAAGGCTGACTAGTAGTGCCAGTGTGGTATGTCATGGCTGAAAAGAGGGAATGGGAGGTGTTAGCCTATGTGAAAAAGCAAGATGTTGGGACTGGATAAATAGAATTGACTTGTTTTTCAGGTCAACTTGTATACTGCAATACTTTCTCATCAGAGAGAGAAAGTTAAGCCGCCCCCAAGCCCGACTTACTTGTACTAACAGTCAGCTCAAACTGCACTTTCAGAGACAAAGAAGAAAACTGATAACTTTTCAATATGTTAGAAAACAATGTTCTATAGCTTGGTCTAAAAAGATTGATGTAAATGGGCAGAGGCCTGAACCATACCTACCCACCACCCTCTTCCGCTTGGTTGAGCTTGTCCTCACCCTCAACAACTTCTTTTAACTCCTCTCATTTTTCTCCGGTCAAAGGGGTGACCATGGGTACCCACATGGACCCCAGTTATGCCTGTCTCTTCATGGGGTACGTGGAACATTCCTTGTTCTAGTTCTATTCTGGCCCTCACTTTCAAATCTTTCTCCGAAATGTCAATCATATCATTGGTGCTGCTCTCCCCTCTTGTCCAGAATCAGAAAAGTTCATCGATTTCACTTCCAAATTCCATCCTGCCTTCACTTTCACCTGGTCTATCTTTGACTCCACCCTTCTCTTTCTTGAAATCTCTGTTTCCATTTCTGGGGATAGACTGGCCACTAATGTCCACTATAAACCCACCAATGGCTTAGTGATTAGCACTGCTGCCTCACAGCACCAGGGACCCAGGTTTGACTGTCTGTGTGGAGTTTGCACATTCTCCCCGTGTCTGTGTGGGTTTCCTCTGGGTGCTCTGGTTTCCTCCTACAGTCCAAAGATGTGCAGGCTAGGTGGATTGGCCATGCTAAATTGCCTGTAGTGTTCAGGGATGTGTAGATTATGTGGGATCCTCTGACGGTCGGTGTGGCCTTGTTGGCCCAAGGGCCTGCTTCCACACTGTAGGGATTCTATGACTCCCACAGCTACCTGGACTATATATCCTCGCACCCTACTTCCTGTAAACAGTCCATCCCATTCCCTCAGTTCCTCCATCTCCGTTGCATATGCTCAGATGAGGCAAACTTTGACAAGGGAGCCTCCGAAATGTCCGCCGCTTTCCTCAACCAAGGAATCCCCAGCACCACTGTTGACATGTCTGTCAACTGGGTCCGACCCACCTCCCGCACTTCTGCCCTCGCCCCTTCTCTTCCCACCTGCAACAGCGATAGAGTTCTCCTTGTCCTTACCTACCATCCCACCAGCATCCACATCCAGAAGATCATCATGCCATTTCTATTCCCCTTCCCTTCCTTGTCTGCCTTCCACAGGGACCATTTCCCTCTGGGACACCCTGGTCCGCTCTTCCTTCAGCCCCACGGTATCTTCACCCGCAACCAGCGAAGGTGTATCACCTGCCCATTTACCTCCTACATCACCAGTATCGAAGGGCCCGAACATACCTTCCAGGTGAAGCAACACTTCATCTGCACTTCCCAGAATCTAGTCTACTACAGTCGCCGCTCAGAATTTGGGGAAACGAAACATTAGACCGGGTGACCGCTTTGCAGAACATCTACGTCCTGCTTGCAAAAAAAAAACCCTGAGCTTCCAGTTGCCTGCCACTTTAACACACCATACTGTTCCCTGGCCAACATCTCTGTCTCAGGCTTCCTGCAGTATTCAAGCAAAGCTCAGTGCAAGCTCAAAGAACAACACCTAGTTTTCTGCTTGGGGACCCTGCAGCCCTCCAGACTCAATACTGAGTTCAATAATTTTAGGGCCTACACTCTCCCATGCCTTGGCCCCCTATCCCACACACCAGGCCTTGTTATCACAGCCTGCCATTGCACGCTATCCATTGTTAGCCACTAACTGTGCCCATTAACAGCTGTTCACCCTCCTACCCAGATTGTTATCAACTCCTTTATCCAATTGCTCTTCTCTTTCTTTGGGCTCTATCCTTTATCCCTGTCATTTACTCTCTACCCCATCCCCCTCCCTATTTTCTGCATATAAACTGACGTTTTCCTAGCTGCCGTCAGTTCTGAGGAAGGGTCACCGGACCCAAAATATTAACTCTGATTTTTTTTCCTTCACAGATGCTGCCAGACTTGCTGAGCTTTTCCAGCAATTTCTGTTTGTTCTTGGTGAATGACTGATGCCTGTTTTGTGTTAGAAATTAAGTATCAATACTGATTCATCATACTTTGTTGAACTTTTTGCTTATTTCCATCATTTAAAGAAGTTTTATCCCATTAACTTTGAAGGAAGGCATGTATTTTTGCTTACATACCTCACTGGTTAGTACTTTTTACAATTTGTTTAATCTGCTCTTTAATTGGGTGCCAAAGACAGTTGGCTCTGATTTTAAGTCTGCATAAGAATGTGGAAATATTAAATCTTGAGCCCTCTGTGGTGCAAGCCCGCATCTTTTCTAATTTGAATATGTGTGCAGCGTAACAAAAGTAAAGGGCATAGTCCTGCAAAGTGTTTTGGGATGCCCTGTAGCTACAAATGAAACAGTCTAGGTGCAGAGATGGTAGGAACTGCAGATGCTGAAGAATCTGAGATAACAAGGTGCAGAGCTGGATGAACACAGCAGGCCAAGCAGCAGCATAGGAGCAGGAAAGCTGACGTTTCGGGCCTAGACCCTTCTTCAGAAATGTGTATTAGTTTTGTTTAGTTGAATTATAGCTAATTATTTTCAACATTACTGTGATGTATATAATAAAGAACTGTTCTAAGAAAGTTGACAATTTGATATTTATATTTCAGGCACTTAGCTTTCTGTTCTAACTTCATTTGCATCTGGCTTCTACTGTACCTGATGAAATTTGTTCTCTTTGTTCTGTCAATTGATCTGTCATTTTGCATGGATGAGTCTTTGTGTACATGTTTTACTTGCTTTCTTCTATCCAAAGCCTGTCCAAGTATGAAAAGTTCAAAACAAACTCCAGTCATTTCTGCGAATGATCAAGACACCAGTGGATCAATCCATGTGCGGGCAAATCATGTTGAGAAACCATCTTCCAATGAAGACCACGTCCAGAAATTCAAAAAGCGCACACCAGGCACAGTATTTATGCCATGTAATTTGAACAATAATTTATATGGTGCAACTGCAGAGAATGGCATTTCAGATGAAGAATTATCTACAAGTTATAAACAACTTAACATTCAGAAAATTGAAGAAACATCTGATATTTTACAAAAAGACACTGCTCTGTTTTATGAAACAAAAAATGGTCATCAGCTGAATGGTGCAGTGTCAAAATCTGAGTTTCTCAAAACTGCAAATCTTGCACATTTTCAGAATTTGGTCAAGTACCCTTCCCAAATGTGTAACAGCAAAGCCACCACATTGAACTCTATTGATAGTCATAAGGACAGAACATCTCTGCAAGTGGTGTGCAGTCAGGATTGTGTCTTGCCTGCAAAGGGTTTTATACATAATTCAGAAGTATATGTCTGTTCCAAACCTATGACCAGGGCACCAAATAATGCGCGAGAAACTCCTGAAAGAGATGATGGTGATTTTGTTACCCATCTTGAAGGCATCAGGCCTTGTCAAATGGACACTTTTAATTTTAGGCAAGCTGGAGGAAAAGAATGCCATGTAGAAGATTGTAGCACACCTATAATACGCAATGAGCCCATTGGCACTTCCAAGCCACGGTCAGCTACAACTGGTGCTCTACAAATGTCACCTTCCATTTCCTCTGTAACTTCTGAAATTAGCTCTCTTTCTGATGGAGAACATGCTTGCTTTTCAAGTAAAACAATTCCACTTGTGTCGAGAATAGACACCGAACAAATGGAAAATGTTGCAGAAAGCAGTATTTCTGCTATTAACAGGGATTCATTGAGTACAAGGACAAAGCCTCCTAAATATATTAAGTGCACTGAGCCTGAACAGGAACTAGCACTGAGTGGCTGGACAACAAAGATGAACAAACTTTCCCATCAGAAGTATCCGTCACATTTGATCCCCAATACAGACACTATTCAGCAGGACAGTGGATTTGACAGTCCATTTTTTCATTAGTCAAAAAGTGCAATGTTACAAACAAATCCTTCATTTTTAAGATACCTTTTTAATGTCACTGAACTAATTCTACGAGATCTTTTCATTTATCTGTTGCTGGTATTAAGGATTCATGATTTTTGCATAAATTATGCCTGATGTAAAAGGTTTGTAATTTAAAAAGTTGCACATATTTATGTTTCTAAAAACTATTTTTGTACCTCAAACTGATTTGTTTTCCTGTTTGGTTTGTATGTTTAGATGTTTTTTGGGGATAAAATTTTTATTTTGATACAATGCTAATAAAATGTTCTTGGACTTTTTCTTAAAAGATTTGGTTTGGAAGTAGTTTAAATCCTTGAAGCAGTATGTTGGGCCAAGATCTTTCAAATGGTAGATTTGCCTATCACACTGTCCTAAGTATTTGTAGGGAATGCATTCCTGTTGATGCTGGCTGCTGCATAGCCATTTAACATTTTAGGCATTTAATAACTGCTATTTCCAACCCTAACTCGTGTGGAAGGTGAGGCCCTGCCTTAGGAAAGCCACCAGCTGATTTGCTTAGCTGGGAACTCAGTACCAGTAATTCTATGGCCTGGGATCTGGAACCAGTTGAGTGGAGTGATCTCACAGAGAGTCAAGTCCCAAGGATTTGGGGATCTTTAAGTCTGTATGGAGGGAATACCCACTGTGCTTTGAAGACCTGTGGGGAAGGCAATCTTATCGCAATGTACAAGATTGTCGGGGGGGCTTGAAGGGATAGGTATTAAGAGGCTAAGAATGTAGAACAGTACAGGCACTTTGGCCCACGATGTTATGCTGACCTATAATCCTACTATAAGATCAAGCTACCCTACATTTTACTATTATCCATGTGCCTATCCAAGAGTCGCTTAAATGTCCCTAATGTATCTGACTCCAATACCGCGACCGGCAGTGCATTCCACGCATCCACCACTCTCTGTAAAGAACCTACTGCTGACATCTCCCTATACCTTCCTCCAATCACCTTAAAATTATGCCCCCCTCGTAATAGTCATTTTCACCCTGGGATAAAGTCTCTGGCTATCCACTCTATCTATGTCTCTCATCATCTTGTACACCTCTATCAAGTCACCTCTCATCCTTCTTCACTCCAATGAAAAAAGCCCTAGCTCCCTTAACCTTTCCTCATAAGACCCGCCCTCCAGCCCAGGCAGCATCCTGGTAAATCTGCTCTGCACCCACTCTAAAGGTTTCACTTTACTGGAACTGGAGCTACAGATCAGAGGATGGGGTAGCCGGTGTGCAGGCAGAGAATCTGTGAGGAAGGATGAGCAGTTGGCACTCAGTGCGATGGGTTGAGGTGTGTCTACTTCAATGCAAGAAGTGTCAGGAATAAGTGTGACGAACTTAGAGCATGGATCAGTACTTAGAACTACGATGTTGTGGCCATTATGGAGACTTGGATAACGCAGGGGCAGGAATGGTAGCTGGATGTTCCGGGGTATAGATGTTTCAAAAGAAATAGGGAGGGAGGTAAAAGAGGTGGGGGAGTGGCATTGCTAATCAGGGATGGTATCACAGCCGGAGAAAGGGAGGTCGTGGAGGAAAGTTTGTCCACTAGGTCAGTATGGATGGAAGTCAGAAACAGGAAAGGAGCAGTCACTTTATTGGGAGTTTTCTATAGATCCCATTAGCAACAGAAACACTGAGGAACAGTGTGGGAGACAGATTTTGGAAAAGTGCAGAAGTAATAGGGTGGTTGTCATGAGTGACTTCAACTTCCCTAATATAGACTGGAACCTCCTAAGTGCAGATAGTTTGGATGGAGCAGATTTTATCAGGTATGTCCAGGAAGGATTTCTGACTCAATATGTAGCTAGGCCGACTAGAGGGGAGGCCAGATTAGATTTGCTGCTTGGCAACGAACCAGGCCAAGATCTCTTGGTTGATCTCACAACTCCCTGACGTTCACTATAGTCATGGAGAGGGATAACAGCAGACAGTATGGGAAAGTATTTAATTGGGGGAGGGGGAAATACGATGCTATTAAGCAAGAACTACAGAGTACCAATTGGGATCAGATGTTCTCAGGGAAACGCACGACAGAAATGTGGAGGTTGTTTAGGGAGCAGTTGCGACAGGTACTGGATAGGTTTGTCCCACTGAGGCAAGGTGAGGAAACCTTGGATGACAAGACATGTGGAACATCTAGTCAAGAGGAAGAAGGAAGCTTACTTAGGGTTGAGGAAGCAAGGATCGGACAGGGCTCTAGAGGTCTACAAGGTAGCCAGGAAAGAACTGAAGAATGGACTTAGGAGAGCTAGAAGAGGGGTATGAGAAAACCTTGGCAGGTAGGATCAAGGAAAACCCCAAGGCGTTCTATGCTTATGTGAGGAACAAGAGGTTGGCCAGAGTGAGGGTAGGACCTATCGGGGATAGTGGAGGGAACTTGTGTGCAGAGTCAGAGGAGGTAAGGGAGGTCCTTAATGAATACTTTGCTTCAGTATTCACCAGTGAGAGGGACCTTGACATTTGTGAGGACAGCATGAAACAGGCAGGTATGCTCGAACAGGTTGACATTAGGAAGGAGGATGTGCTGGAAATTATGAAAAACATTAGGATAGATAAGTCCCCTTGGCCAGATGAGATATACCCAAGGTTACTACAGGAAGCAAGGGAAGAGATTGCTGCTCCTTTGGCAATGATCTTTGCGTCCTCACTGTCCACTGGAGTAGTACCAGAAGATTGGAGGGTGGCAAATGTCATTCCCTTGTTCAAGAAAGGGAGTAGGGATAATCCTGGAAATTACAGACCGGTCAGTCTTACTTCTGTGGTGGGCAAATTATTGGAGAGGATTCTGACAGTTAGTATTTATGATTATTTGGAAAAGCACAGTTTGATTAGAAATAGTCAGCATGGCTTTGAGAGGGGCAGGGCAAGCCTTATTAAATTCTTTGTGGATGTAACAAAACACATCGACGAAGGTAGAGCAGTGGATGTGGTGTATATGGATTTTAGCAAGGCATTTGATAAGGTTCTACATGGTAGGCTCATTCAGAAAGTTAAGAGGCATGGGATTCAGGGAAATTTGGCTGTCTGGATACAAAACTGGCTGTCCAACAGAAGACAGAGGGTGGTAGTAGATGGAATGTATTCAGCATGGAGGTCGGTGACCAGTGGTATTCCGCAGGGATCTGTTCTGGGATCTTTACAAATGACTTTGATGAGGAAGTGGAAGGGTGGGTTAGTAAGTTTGCCAATGACATGAAGGTTGGTGGAGTTGTGGACATCGTGGAGGGCTGTTGTAGGTTGCAACAGGACATTGACAGGATGCAGAGCTGGGCAAAGAAGTTGCAGATGGAATTCAACCCAGAAAAGTGTGAAGGGATTCATTTTGGAAGGTCGAATTTGAATGCAGAATACAGGGTTAATAGCTGGATTCTCGGCAGTGTGGAGGAACAGAGGGAACTTGAGGTTCACATCCATAGATCCCTCAAAGTTGCTACCCAAGTTGATAGGATTGTAAAGAAGGTGTATGGTGTGTGGCTTTCATTGGCAGGGAAATTGAGTTTAAGAGCTGTGAGGTTATGCTGCAGCTCTATAAAATTCTGGTTAGTCCACACTTGGAATATTGTGTTCAGTTCTGGTCACCTTATTATAGGAAAGATGTGGAAGCTTTAGAGAGGGTGCAGAGGAGATTTACCAGGATGCTGCCTGGACTGGAGGGCAGGTCTTTGAGGAAAGGTTTAAGGAGCTAGGGCTTTT
Source organism: Ginglymostoma cirratum (assembly GCA_024137785.1). NCBI lineage: Eukaryota > Metazoa > Chordata > Chondrichthyes > Orectolobiformes > Ginglymostomatidae > Ginglymostoma > Ginglymostoma cirratum. The sequence continues at coordinate 1,884,235 of JAHRHZ010000047.1, read as the reverse complement.
TTCATTGGAGTGAAGAAGGATGAGAGGTGACTTGATAGAGGTGTACAAGATGATGAGACACATAGATAGAGTGGATAGTGAGAGATTTTTTCCAGGGAGGAAATGACTATTACAAGGGGGCATAATTACGAGGGGGAGGGAGGTGTAGGGGAGATGTCAGAGGTAGGTTCTTCACATAGAGAGTGGTGGATGCGTGGAATGCACTGCCGGTGGTGGTAGTGGAGTCAGATACTTTACAGACTTTTAAGCGACTCTTGGATAGGCACATGGAGGATAGTAAAATGTAGGGTATGCAGGGTAGATTGATCTTAGTAGGATAATAGGTCGGCACAACTTTGTGCGCCGAAGGGCCTGTACTGTTCTATGTTCAATCAAATTCCTATTAGCATTTATACTGTTTTGTTACATAAAGGTCTGCAGTAATACTGACAGGTTAATCATTAAGCCACGTCATACAACACAGATCAAAGACCTCATATAACTAGCTCAAAATCCAAACTCTAAAATAAATGATATTAAAACAAATCTAATTTACACCTTGTATTGCAAGTGCAAGAGCAAATCATGGTCCAATGTACTGACTATAACTGTAAGCAGGAAAATAGCCTCCACAATCACATGTATTGCATTCCTCACTAGCTTGCTTGACTATGAACATCAAGTATAATGATAATTAATAAAACACTATCTAATGGAGTAACAGTATACATGATCAATCTCTCCTCAATACCTCCTTGCTTGGAAAGGTTGCCTTGTCCTGATGAAGGGTTTCGGCCCAAAATGTTGACTTCCCTGCTCCTTGGATGCCGTCTGATCTGCTGTGCTTTTCCAGCTCCACATTTATTGACGAACTTCCAGCATCTGCAGTTGTTACTGTTTCCTCATCAATACCTCCTTGCCTTGAAAAACACAGTTTTTAATACTGAAAAACCTCAAACCATGTGTTTGAGGTGTAGAATCTAAAAATTTGATGTTGATGCAGTACAATATGTCCTGCATTATGTGTTTGTAGCTTGCTTCGAGGGAAAATATGAACATAAATTACAAAATTTTAACAGCTGAGCACTGGAAAACAGTGACTGGATTGACAGAACCAGCATAGATTTACAAAATGGAAAATCAAGCTCGACAAATCTACTGGAATTTTTCAAGGATGAAACTAGTAGAGTTAGAGTCATTCAGCCCAGAAACTGACCTTTCAGTCCAACTAGTTCACGCCAACCATGTTCCCAAACTAAGCTAGTCCCACTTACCTGTGTTTGACCTGCATCCCTCCAAACCTTTCCTATTTGTATACTTATCCAAATGTCTTTTAAATGTTCTGCATCCACTACTTCCTCTGGCAGTTCATTCCACACACGAACCATTCTCTGTGTAAAAAAAAATTGTCCTTCATGTCCGTTTTAAATCTTTCTCCTCTCACCTTAAAAATATACCCCCTAGTTTTGACCTCCCCAACCTAGGGGCAAGACCTTTGCTATTCATCTTCTCTGTGTCTCTCATGATTTTATAAACCTCTAAAGAGGCCTCACTAACATCCTGTATAACCTCACCATGATGTCCCAACTCCTATACTCAAAGGTCTGATGAATGAAGGCAAGTGTGCTTAACGCCTTCTTAACTGCCCTGTGATGCAAATTTTTAAAAAATGATGTATCTAAACCTTCTCAGTTTTCTGTTCTACAACACTACCGAGAGCCCTACAATGAATTCTATAAGTCTTGCCCTTGTTTATTTTACCAAAATGCAATACCTCACATTTATCCAAATTCAACTCTATCTGCCGGTACTCAGCCCATTGACCCAATTGATCAAGATCTCTTTGCAATCTTAGATAACCTTTTACACTGTCCACTATAACAACCAATTTTGGTGTCATCCACAAACTTATTAACCATGCCTCCTATATTCTCACCTAAATCATTTATACACATGACAAACAAAAGTGGATCCAGTACCGATCCCTGTGGAACGACGCTGGTCACAGACCTCCAGTCTGAAATACAACCCTCCACCATCACTCTCTTTGTCCTACCATTAAACCAATTTTGTATCCAATTGGCAAACTCACCCTGAATCCCATGCGATCTAACTTTACTAATTAATCTACCATGCGGGACCTCATCAAAGGCTTTACTAAAGTCCATGTAAACAACATCTATTGCTTTGCCCTTATCAATCTTTTTGGTTACTTCCTCGAAAAACTCAATCAAGTTTGTAAGACACAATTGCCCTCACACAAAGCCATGCTGATCATCCCTAATCAGTCCTTGCCTCTATAAAAGCATGTAAATCCTATCTTTCAGGATCACCTCCAACAACTTACCCATCACAGATATATAGTTCCCAGGCTTCTGCTCACAGCCTTTCTAATACATTAGCCACCCTCCAATCATCGAATCGTACAGCATGGAAACAGTCCTCTGGCATCTCACCCATGGTTTTAGATGATACAAGAATTTCTGCTATGAGACCCATAATTTCTTCCCTAACTTCCCACAATGTTTTGGCATACACTTGATCAGGTCCTGGAGATTTATCCACCTTTGTTTTCTAAGGCCTCCAGCTCTTTCCTCTTCTGTAATGTGAACTGTTTTCAAAATATCAATATTTCCCTGAGTTCTCTAGCCTCCATTTCTTTCTCCACAGTAAAAACTGATGCGAAATATTCAGTATCTGTCCCATCTCCTGAGGTTCAACGCATAGCCAACCTCATGGATCTTTAAGGGGCCTTATTCTCTCTCTAATTGTTCTTTTGCTCTTAATGTACTTGTAGAATCTCTTTGGATTATCCTTAACCTTATCTGCCAAGGCTATCTCACATCCCCTTTTGCCCTCATGATTTCCTACACTCTTTATACTCTTCAAGCGATTCATTGATCCCAGTTATCTGTATCTATGATTCTTTCTTATTCATGACTAGAACCTCAATATCTTTATTCATTCATTATTTCCTACTCTTACCAGCCTTACCCTTCACTCTAACAGTAACATAAAGCCTCTGAACTCTTGTTATCACACTTCTGAAAGCCTCCCACTTGTCAGTCATCCCTTTTCCCGAAGTTGAAAGAAGCCAGTGGATGTGATTTATTTGGACTTTCAGAAGGCTTTCAGTAAGGTTCCACATGACAGATTAGCATGTAAAATTAAAGTGCATGGGATTGGGTGTAGTGTACTAATGTAGTTAGAAAATTGTTTGGCAGACAGGAAACAAGCAGTAGTAATAAACAGATCTTTTCCCAGGTTGCAGGCAGTGACTAGTGTGGCACAAACAATGCAGTTTATATTAATGATATGTTATTTCCAAATTTGCAGATGGGTGGGAGGATGAACTGTGAGGAGGCTGAAGTGATGCTTCAGTGTGAGTTGGACAAGTTGAGTGAGTGGGCAAATGCATGGCAGATGGAGTATGATATGGATAAATGTAAGGTTATGGTAGCAAAAACAGGAAGACAGATTATTTTCTGAATAGTAATAGATTGGGAAAAGAGAACGTACAACAAGACCTGGGTGTCCTTGTACACTAATTCCTTAAAGTAAGCATGCCGATGCAGAAGTGGTGAAGAAGGCAAGTGGTTTATTGACCTTGGTAGTGAGAGCACTGAAATGAGGAGAAATTTCTTCACCCAGAGTGTGGTGAACCTGAGGAATTGTCTGCACAAAGTGGTTGAGGTCAAAATATTGAATGTTTTCAAGAAAGGATTAAATAAAGTTGTTGGGGCTGTAGGGATCAAAGAATATGGGGAGAGAGTGGGAACAGGATACTAATGAGGGGGGAGGGGTGATTCCAGCAAGGGAATAATTGCCTTATAATGTGTTGTAGGCCAATTCAGATAAAGTTGAGGAGAAATTTCTTCACTCAACGGATGGTGATCCTACGAAATTCTCTACCAAAGAAGGCAGTAAAGCCCACGTTACTAAATATATTTTAAAAATAAATAGACTGGTAGAAGCTAAAGGTTTTGAGGAGTATGGAGGGTGAGTCAGAATATGTCATTGAGAGTGGATCAGCCATGATCACAAAGAACAGTGGACCAGACTCTATATGCCAATGACCTATTCCTTTTATTTTCTGTTTCCAATCTGACTGCATCATGTGATAAGAGTAGGGAGTCTCCTACCCAGTCAGAACCATGCGGTAGCTAAAATACAGCCTCACATTAAAGACTCCATGTGCCATAAGCAAATGTTCTTGTTCTGAGGAGCTACCAGAGACACTGTGAAGGCAAAAGTTATAATAAAATTCACTACATCTCAATCAAGATTTGGAGCAACATTGCTTCAGAGTGGAATAACCAGTCATGAACGGGCAACCAGTCTTGAGTGTTTCAATGGCATCAGCATCAAAGATGAGCTATTTACATATTAAGAAAGCACATCAACTGCTAGTGATTGCATTCTCCAAAGATAAATATAAGGCTTGCATATACCAGAAAGTAGTCAATATTGATCAACTTCTGTTGGAATTAATAGTTCTTGAGCCACTAAACAATTCACTTAAGTGTGTTGTTCAAAGAATAGCTCAAAAATGACTGTTTAAAAGTAATAAGAAAGGGGTTCTAACAAACACCACGCAGATCATACCTACCTGAAGTTAGTGTAATTTTTTAAAGGGAGAATGGAAGAAACTTACTACAGTGAATCAGTTCTGATGTTAGGTTTGAGCTGGCAACAATTTAATCAAACATGTGAAAGCCTCCACCCATTACTTTGTCAAGATAAATCAAACATACCAGGGAATTAAGGTCTGAGGGACACAGAGCTCATATTAAATAAGGAATTAATGGCAATAGCTCACTTGTCACAAAAACAGTATGGGAGATTATAACTGCAGAGTCAGCAACAATCTCTGTGATGCAGGATGTTAGCAGAGTTTGAAACAAATGCTTACACTTTGCCAAGTATATTTGACTCTTGTATTTCTCTAAGTAGGTATGACCTGAAAGCCATCACACAGATGTCTGCAGGATTGCATAGATTCTGACATTAATATGGAGAGGTACATGGCATTCACTAAGTACAGGAGTCTAGGGAAAGTGTTAATTAATATTAGTATTAGCACATTAGAAATAGATGACCTAAGTTCAGACAACCAGGATGTAGAAGCAGTTCGGGTAGGGTTGAGAAATAATAAAGGCAAGAAGTTTCTCGTGGGAGCGGTATACAGGTTCTGTAGAATGCAGTACAAAGGAAGAAATGGTGGGAACTTACCAGAAACATATGGAGATAATCATGGAAAGAGGTGAGGAATTAATCTGCATGTAGATTGGAAAAATCTGATGGGCAAAGCTAGTCTAAATGAGGCATTCTTAGAATGTTTTTGGGATAGTTTCTTAGAACATTGACATTCTGGAGCCAACCAGAGATTAGGCTGTATTAGAACTGATATTGTACAACAAGATAGAATTAGTGAAGGTGCTCCTAGGTAGCAGCAATCATTAAATAATGGAAATTTACATTGTTTTGTTGAGGATACCTTTGAACCTATCCTTTCACTTTGTCAGCTCATGTTAGCTAACTTTACTCTCATTCCCTCATAACTGCTCTTATTCAAATCAAAATACTAACCTTGGAATTGAATGCAACCAAAGTGTTATAAAGCTGCAACATGACATCCTGACTCTTGTACTCAGTTCCCTAGCCAATAAAGGGAAGCATACCATATGCTTTTTTTCCCCACCCTATCTACTTTGAGGGAGCTTTTGACTTCAACAATATCCAGCTGTATCCTTTGACAACCTTCTACACTATTCACAACTCTGCCAATGTTTGTATCATCTGCAAACTTACTAACCCATCCATCTACATTTTCATCCAAGTCATTATATATATCACAAACAGCACAGGTCCCAGTACCACCTCAAATAATTCAAACAGATTTGTTAGGCACGTCCTCCACTTGATGAAGTTGTGCTGACACAGCCCTATTTTACCATGCACTTCCAAGTACTATGCAAGGTCATCCTTGATAATGGACTGTAAAATCTTAATGATTACTGAGGTCAGGCTAACTGGCCTAAGGTTTCCTGTCTTCTGCCTCCCTCCCTTCTTAAACAAGGATGTTACATTAGCCATTTTCCAGCCCTCTGGGACCGTCCCTGACTCCAGTGATTCCCAAAATATCACCACCAATGCCTCAATAATCTCCTCAGCAATCACCTTCAGAACTCTGTGGTGTAGTACATCTGGTCTGGGTAATTTATCCACCTTCAGACCTTTCAGCTTCCCCACCACGTTTGCTTTTTAGTGATGGCCACTGCACTCACCTCTGCCCCTGACTGCTGAAGTTCTGGTATGCTGCTGGTATCTTCCACTGTGGAGACTGATGCAAGGTACCTCTTCGGTTCCTCTGCCATTTCTTTGTTCCCTATTACTACTTCATCAGCCTTATTTTCCAGTGTCTAATGTCCATTATTGCTTCTCTCTTACTTTTTAGATATCTAAAAAAAACTGAAGCAATCTTCTTTTATATTACTAGCTGGCTTACTCTCATATTTCATCTCCCCCTTTATTGCTTTTTTTAGTTATCCTTTGTTGGTATTTAAAGGTTTCCCAATCCTCTGGCTTCCCACTGATCCCTACCACATTGTACACTTTTTCTTTGCTTTTATGCTGTCCATGACTTCCCTCATCAGCCATGGTTGCCTCAGCCTCCCTTTAGCATTTTTCTCTTCTTTGGGATGAATTTCTGCTGTGCATGTTGAAATACCTCCAGAAACTCCTGCTATTGCTGCTCCACTGTATTCCCTGCTAGGCTCCCATTCCCATCAACTCTGGCCAGCTCCTCCCTCATGACTTTGTAATTACCTTTACTCAAATGTAAACTGTTGCATCTGATTCCAATTTCTCCCTCTCAAACTACAGAGTGAATTCTATCAAATGATGGTCACTGCCCCCTAGAGGGTTCCTTCACCTTAAGATCCCTAGTCAAGTCTGTCTCATTACATATCGCTAAATCTCAAAGACATGCCATGAATTCCTTTTCTTGAGATCCACTGCCACCCTGATTTTCCCAGTCCATATGTTGAAGACTCCCATGATTATTCTAACAGTGCCTTCCTTACATGCCTTTTCTATCTCCTGGTTTGTTTTCTTCCCCACATCTTGACTACTGCAAGGAGGTCTGTACGCAACTTCCATCCAATCCGGTTTTCCCTTTGCAGATCCTCAAATCTATCCACACAAATTCTATGCCTTCAGAATCTATATCACTTCTTGGTATCAATTTGATTTCATCTCTTACCATCGGGGAAACCCTGCACTCTTTGCAATCTCTGCAGCCCCTCATGAGAAGAAACAAGAGTCAATATAAACAGTGCCACAACTACCCTAATGGTTTGGGGAAGTGCTGTTTAATTTCACTAAATAAGTGAATAGCAGTCATACTTACTCAAAGTTTAGTCTGAGGGAAATTATAATAATGTAATAGAATCACCCTGTTCATTTAGTGTGACAATGGTTACTAAAAACTCTTTATGTCTTAAGTTCATACTGTAATGCATTAACAGAATGTAGCTAGTTAATGTTCTGTTCTAAATTATACTTAAATATGTTTCCATTCATACGCCAATCAGACTTACTTATTTCTGCTGGTGGGGTAGATTATTTCTACATTCGAACATCAGACCTACATGTTTCAGGAGACAGTTTTGCATGTATTATTTTATTTCTCCCAGAGTTTCTATATTGGTTATTTAAGATGATTTCTGTGATCATCTCTTAATAAATCACACCTTTTCCAAATAATGTACAAGGAATTGAGTGTCAGGATGCATTCTGTGTCAATGTGAAGCAGTTTTCAATGTACACCGTTTTCTTCCACTTATCTGGTCATAGGGTCCTGTCAGTGGACTTTCCTGGGCAATTTTAGAACTTTCAGAGGCATATTTGCCCATCACCCCAGCTATTTTTGAGATTGATTATTGCTTTCGTGCCACTGAATTGCTAAGTCACAAAGCAGAGTTCTAACCTTTATTAACCAGATAACTAATGCATTCCTATTTAAAAATGAATGTTGCTGAAGGAAATATTGAAATTGTAATGTGGATTTAATTGAAAAAACCATTGCAACTGTTTCTAGTAGTCATTCTAAGATGAATAGCTCACAGGAGCACTGATTCCCATCCCTGATGTTCTAATGGGCAGTTTGTTTTGATAACGGATGCCTTGAATAATTTTCCTGACTCTGTCTCTGTCTCTGTTTTCCAGCAAGAGCTACAATGATTCAGCTTGCACACTGATATAGATTTGTAATGGTGCACACAGATTTTACTGCAGGGGAAGGGGAAAATAATTTTTTTTGTTGTCATCAAAACAACTCAATGAGTAAACATTTCTAAGCACAATGAAACAAAACTAATCCTCAACTTTCAATGGGTAAAGGCACGTTACCGCACTCATTAATCCCCGGAACTGGTACAGAATGTGGAAAAGGTATGTAATTAACTTACTATCCACCAGCACTGTTGTAACATCTTTCACTGAAGATCCTCTCTGTCATTATCTTCACTTACTCAGCAGATGCTTTTGTTGTCTTAAAACCTTGTAGCAATTGACTCAGTTTCTGAATGTTGCACCACCCACATTCACACTGTAGTACCACCTGTATCATAGGTTTTAGCTCAAAAGCTCCAAAGGGTGTCAAGAGGCAACCAATTTATACATAACATATTGGAAATCTAATTTATGTTTGTGCTGTGAAAATGCATTATCTAATACATGGTCTTTACTGACCTCATTGTCAATTGCACTTGTAAGTATGAAATATGGACAAATAATTCATATTTTGCAAACAGCAAATTATGCTAGATTAATTATTAATTTTGACATGGAGATTTATAGATTTTTGTTAACCGAAGGTATTAAATGATGAGGCACAAAGGTGTGTATAAATAACTGATTGACCATGATTTTGATGAATGGCGGGACACACGAGGGGTAAACAAAACATTCTAACGTCATGTATGCATTTCATTCAAGAATTTGCTACCTGAAGTTGCAATGTATACCTAATAGTTTGTTATTATTCCATAGTGGTTAGCATGAGGGAGATTAAAGTGAAACATAAATAGTATATGATCAGTCGCACAATATGTTAAGTGTGAAATTAAAATGATACAAAAGGATGAATATATTAAGTCCTCAAAAAATGTATGTATCAAAACTGAATTTGAGATCCATGCAAATTAAAGAAATCTCAAACTTAGAAGCCTTTCAAGGTTACCATGAGAATTGCGTGATACGCCCCTTTGTGGCATCTGAAGATAACCAGTTAGCTTTCTTGCAGCAGTTGCTGTAAACTGACTTTTGAATCAATAAATCAATTTTTTCAGTGAACCAGCCAATCTGTACTGCTTTCAGTCCAGTGGAAACAGCCAGAGTAATATCTGAACAAGGGGTCTGGTCAGCGAAGATGGATCATCTCATCAGCAGAACCAGGAAACAAAGACCACTGAACCAACTTTCCAGTCTTTCTACCTCTGCCAATAACCTATTTCCCCTATTTATTCATCTCTCTGTGTGGGTAAGGGGGAGTTTATACAGGGATTAGAGTTTTAGTTGGTGGTATTATTTACTTGTAATAAATAATAATTCTTGTGCAGTATGGAAACCTGGACCATGCTTTCTATCAATCTTGATCAGGAAATCAGGTGTCTTGGGGTACTGTATGTATTTTTGAAAAAAACGACTTTAGCATTTGGTATAACACGGGGAACAGTGGGTCTCAATGACAGTGTGTGACCCCAGTAATCTACCATATATTTTAAAAGGTGGCTGGGCAAATCCTAAGCACAAAAGCCGGACAAATTCAATCTGGCCAATAATCACTTTACGTATCTATTCTGAATCACCAGCAAAGTGATAGACACAGTGTCAACAGTGTCATTTGTACAGAAATAAACTGCTCACAAAACCTCAGTTTGATTTTAAGAGGGCTATCTTTAGCTGATTCATGAATGACCTCTCCATCTTGAAGCAGTCTGTCTTAGAGAGGAGACTGGGAATAACTCACCTGCTTTCTTCAAATAGGGCCACAGAATTATTACAGCCACCTCACTTTCCTGCCTCATATGAAAGCCTATGCTACACTCAATCAATACGTCGCTAATATGTCACTCTAGATTATATAACTGTTGACAGACCTGCTGAGTTTCTCCAACAATTTCTGTTTTTGTGTATTTCAGATCTCCGGCATCCACAGTTCTTTGTTATTTTTTATCAATGTGTTTTGTAAAGTTACCATACTCCCAGAGGGCTGCTGTCTCATTAAAGAGAGATGACTGGTGGTGGTTTAACCTGAGAGCCACCATGCCTCAATTAAGGGGCACAGCTGAGAAGGTGGGATCTTCATGGTAACCTCAGTCAGTGCAGAAATTGAACCCACACTGTTGGTATCAATCTGGATTACAGACCAGTCACTCAGCCAACTGAACTAATCAATTCCCACTACTTTCTAGTGGGACTCTGAATCTCTAACCTTCTGCCTTCGTGACAAACCTGCCTTCATTGAACTAAGGAAAATCCCTTGAATACTTTAATAAATGACCATTCGAACAGTGACAGACTGATCGGTGAATTCCGGATGTCTTGAGTCATTGTTATAGGATGAAATATTACCTAAAACACAGCAGTGAGGTTTTTCTTTCTCCACAACATCATAATTTTGATACTTCCAATACTTGTACTTTTGTAGTGCAGTATGTGCATTTTTCAGCTGCTGGGAACCTATTCAGTACTTGAGGTACAGAGTGATCTGATAAGTTTGTCTTGTGACACATGTAATTTCTGTTTCTTATCCAGCAGAGATTTGAAGCAGGTATTTTGCACTGAATAAAATGTTCATGCACAGTGTTCTTATATGTATAAAGACTGCGCAGAAGGGAGGAAAGCAGACAAAGAATACCGCTAAATGGGCAAATCTAAAAGAGCTCAATGAGGCTGAAATTCTTACCATGTTGTATCATTAATTTCTACCACAAATAAAACAAACATCTTATACACTGTTCAAAATGTAAAAGGCTTTCCTTAAACCTTTAAGTGCTTTCCAACTCTCAGTCCTTTGCAATCAATCAGTGTTTTAGGGTCCCAGATATAATTTGCTTACATGTCTGACATGTTTCCCACCCATCGTGAGTGGCCATTCAGCTGATTTCAGCTAGAAGAGTTATGGGGTGCTTCAAGGGGGCATTAGTGTTTCTGGGGTAAGAAGATCAAAACAGATCAGGATTCCCATTCCTATATATTATCCAGTGACTTATGAAGGACTTGTCATCATTAAATAAACTACCAAAACATAGACTGTGAGCTGAAATCTAGAATGTCACTTAGAAACATTGAAAATTTACATCCCCAAAGGAGGCAATTCAATTCATCCTGTCTGAGAGTTATTCAGTTTTATCTCACTTTGCAGTTCATGATCTTGCAGTTCATAGGTTATGACAGTCAAGTGCATAATCCGGGTATTTTTTAAAGTGATAATACTTTCTTGCTCTTCCACACATTTGTCCCGTGAGTCTCATACCCTCGCCCACATTGTGGTAAAAAAACGTTCTCCTTAACTTTCCGCTACTCCTGATTAATTTAAATCTATTCCCTGTGGTTATTAACATATTCACTTAGGGATATTTGCCCCATCCATTTTATCTAGTCCTCTTATAATTTTACATACTTTAATTAAAGCTCCCTTTGAAATAATTCCACAAAGGACAGTATCCCATCACCAAGTCACCCTTTATTTACACATGGAGAGTCCTTGACACTGATCCAGCTCCGTCAGAGTAAGCTCTCATAGTGAACAGGATGTCTGACATTCTCTTATCTATCAATCAGCCAGGGGTCCCTGACCAGACTAACCAACTGAATTAGGGAAGTCGTATTCTATGAGGTCCACCTGGCTGACCTTGTTACAATCATTATACTCTTCAGCTTTCTTTTTGTCACAAAAAAGTCTATCTGATGTTTGCTCATGACTAAAATTCTCCTTTCTTGACAACATCCTTGTAAATCTCCTTTGTACTCTTTCTAGCATGATCACATTGGTCCTGTAATGCAATGACGAGGAGTGTACAGAAGTCTAATGTTGCCTAACATGTTTTGTACAACTGTAGCATAACCATCCCGCAATTATCGTCTATACTTCAGATAATAAAGGAAATTATTTTGTCTTTTTAATCATCTTATATACCTGTTCTGCAGATCTTCAAGGATTTATGTGTGATCATTGACAAATGTTTTATCTGGTAATGTTTAGCTCCTAAAAATACGTACAATAATTAAATCAAGAGTCAATTTCTACACATCAAATGGTCAATTTTCATCAGTAATCAGAGACTAATCTAAAATAAAATCTGGCCAGTTTCTCATAATGAAACAGCACAAAGAACTTTATCCACCAGCTGTGGCTTACTTTATTTGGTTCTTTGTGCCCTTATGTTAGCTTAATCATATTTCTAATGATCTATTTAGGATAGTAAAATGTAGCATATGCAGGGTAGATTGATCTTAGTAGGATAATAGGTCGGCACAACATTGTGGGCCGAAGGGCCTGTACTGTGCTGTACTGTTCTACGTTTTATTATTTTAGATCCTTGGCTAATTAGCATATTGTAAATCTGTATATTGCAAAATCCTAGGAATATTACCTGCACCTACATAACTACTGATGACTTCTTCGTCTGATTCCCTTTTTTCTCACTTTTTAAAAATTCTACCTTAAATTTAAAAATGCCAATTTGTTTTCAAACTGAGGTGATGGTGCAATTTTTAAAAAATGTTCTATCCTACTTAGACTGGTAAAAGCAAACATTATAAGCGATCTTCAACTATCCCAGAAAATTTAAGATGTCATCGAGTACAATTTTCCGTTTGTGAATTTTATACCATCTTTGCTGGATGAAAGTACAAGTAGAAGATTGATCTAGCTTGGGATGGAGCCTGTGATCTTCCCTTCAAAACAACAAAATATATTGTGATGAAGAACTAAATGCAGAAAACTTCCACGTAAATCAGAATTACTACAGATGGATTATGAAGGTGGTGGTGAGGGAAGAGTGTGGCTGGGGGATTGGGAGTTGAAGTGGTGAAGATAAAATAGCAGAAATACCTCCATTGGGAAGGGATACTTAGAGCTCTTGATTGCAATCCTTAAATCCATGACATTTAAATATAAATCAACTTTGGTGTCACACTCCCTTATAGCCTAGTCAATGTTATGATCTTAACCAATGTTCTTACTGAATAAGTCAGATCTCATACAGTAAACTGCCTTGATAGTTCAAATTTTAGTTTGTTTTGATTTTAACATTGTATCTCTTGCTGAAACATAGGCACACTTTGTTGCAGTCTTCGTTTTAATTAAACAAAAGTTTAGTAACAATAGAAACTAAGATAAAATAGAATAAACTATCTACATGTAATTCAAATTCAAAGATTTTTAAACACAGTAAAGTATAATTTCATTAATCCCAAAAAATCTTTCGTAAATTGAAATAAAATGGATTCTCAATTGTACCCAGAACACCATTCATACAATACTCACACCGCAGCTCCTGTATTTAATGCCTTGGTACGTTCAAGTCATTGTGACTTCAACTTTTAGACTGGAACTCAAATAGATTCTTTCTGGAGCAATCATACACCTCAGTTTCAATTTCCTCAGCTTTAAGTAACCTCTTAATAGTTTTATCCCAACACTTCTGGTCTGTGACTAACACAAATCCTCATTCTGAGGCAATCTGGTTCACTGTATGTCCTTCTCTTCTCAGCATCATGGGTTGATACAGCCATCCTATTTCAAGGGCTTCACAGGACTGCCCCACCCTAAAGTAAAAACAAAAATCCAAAGTCTCCATCTCTAAGGGAGTGTTAAGAATCTTTCCCTAAAGCGTACAAGCCAAGTTCCAGAAGTCTGTAACAAACATTGAAGCTCTGTTATTTACCTCACTGGGTCACAAAACAATCTAAAATAAACAAAAGTCCATGAGTGATATGCATAAACCCATTCATAAATCTAAAGCCAAGCCTCAAGAACTGTTTTGAAAGAAGTTACAGAAATACTTACAAGTTAATTATTAACTTAAGGCACACAGAAAATCCACTGGTTAGTAACTCAAAAATCCAGCAGTCTGTGGTACATTGCTGTAATTTCTCTCTAATAGTACTGTTCCTTTAAAAACTGAAAATGTTATTTCTTCAAAAAGCTACTCAGTCCACCTTCCCCCACTCTACTCCTGCTGCTTAGAGAAGATTGAAAGTACAATGGAGTCTAAGGCAGCACTGGGGCCACTCATGGTTACACTACATTCAGGAAAAGAAGGAGTACACAAATTTTGCATGCTGTCCAAATCATTTCTGATGGGTTGTGAATCAGAACTCCTCACACCCAAATGTAAGACAGATGTATTTCTAGCCCCAGTGTTGTCAAAAGTTGCTAACTGAGACTAAGATTACATAAAGTACAATTTTCAAAATTCATGTAGTTTTTGGAACTTCTAAACAGCTTCTGGAATTATGTCATAAATATCGTAAATCCACATAATGGCATACAAAAAAGGCACAAATAACCCTGTTCACCGTATAACCATACTACTTTTGGCCTGTTTTCAAATTCTCAATCCATCTCATCCCATTAAAACATCTTATGCACCAGAAATTTTATAGACACATACACACAAGTTACTTTATTGGGGTAAAGGTGCGCACTGTGTTTGATATACAATGCCCAGATGAAGCTACTTTGCTGATATACTTGGTTAACTTTACATATTAGATATCAGCGTTTACTGATACCTCTTCTCAGGCTGCATGAAATAGCTTTAATCATCTAAAAAGGTAATGGTTTCCGATTATCATTGGGCAGTGTCTAGAATGATGTATACTATGGACAGTAATTATGTAATGAACTCTGCTCCAGAGGATTGGAATCCATGGTTTGCTTAATCTGATGAATCTGTTTCTGCAACTTGTCTTTATCCTGCTTCATTTTTGCTTCAAGTATGTGTTTTAAGGATCCAATGCTATCATAAATAGCTGAAAACCCTTAATAACAAAAGACAAACCATTAGAAGTGTAAAACACCACAACCAGTGCTGTGGATACAAACAATATTTGAAAATTTTCTAACATATACATTTGATTAAACAGCAGTAAAATTCTGTGTGAAATGCAAACAGATGATACTTGAAAAACTCAGGACTAGGTCTGGCAGCATTTGGGGAGAGAGAAACAGAGTTAATGTTTCATGATAAAGGTTTTTGCCCTAAAATACCAACTCTGTTTCTCTTTCCATAAATGCTGCCAAGCTTACTGAGTATTTCTGTTTTCAATTTGAATTTATGTGAATTGATGCTAATAAACAATATTAGCAGTAATCTGATTCAATAATTGTGATCGGAATTAATGTTCTTGTCACAAGACAGACACAGATCTAGTCTGAACAATCTATTCAATGGCCCAGAGGATAAAGGTACGCCTTATCCTATTGAGGTATTCAGACATAGTGACCCCAAATTTGATCCCTTAGGTTGAGCTGAATTGGAAATGATCTCCTCAGATTGTGGTTGATTTCCTATAAATGGCTTTTGCATTTTTTGGCTAGGGAATGAAAATAAATTACTGATATTTCTCACTCCTCAGTATTATTCAGGAGTGTCCCTGCTGGGAGGCATCAGTATGTAGATATTTGAAGGCAAGGCTGATGTCAGCTGTGATGCTACACATGGTCAAACGGTTTTTCTATAACCTTTCAAATAGGTTCACATGATGAGCAAGGTTTTAGAAGGGCTGTTGGTACCTACAGAAATGTAACCTGACCATTTCATAACATAAGACTGGAGAAAGAGGAAGGGAACTTACAAATTTGAAACAAATCTTTATGCTGAATGTGAAGTTAAATCATGTGTAAATGATGGAACCATGCAAACACTGATGTTATCTCACCAGCGTTAGTCGCAGCTTCAATGTTGTCTATTTCTTTCCACATTTTCTCTTCTATGCTTATTATGATCAGACTTAGTTTCTTCTCAACATTTTTTATGCTGTAAATCTCCGAGTTCATTTTTTGTATTGCCTCTATTTTGTCAAGTTTCACAGATAGTTGGTTAAGCCTCTCCTCTATGGATTTTTCACTGCTTTCCTAACATGGACACAAAGTCACGTATCCATTACAGCAAGCAAGCTGACAGTTAGTCATGAGAATACACCTGCTTTTTGAAGGTTTCAGTATTGTACAATGATAGCAACATGTAGCACTGACCTATGCACATTAGCCTTTAGGCTAATGGGTAGATTGCTTCATTCAATTACAAAAGATACAATGGTAGATATACTGTTAATTAACAAACTTAATTACTTATGAATTAACAAACTAACTTACTAATTGTGGCATAATCCAAATTGATGCATTATAGATATAAAATAATGACTAGTAAGTCCAATAAGGAAGACATGGTGGGCTGAGGGGCCTATTCCTGTGCTATGTTCCATGTAAGACAGGACAAACTTTATTCAGAGATTGGCTGGAATCTGTGCTCATAGCTTCTTTTATCATTGCAGTGGTTGTGTTCTTGGTCAGGGTCATAGAGAATGTTGGACAATAGACTGTAGGTAAGTTCACCTTTAATTCAAAATTCTTTTAACTATTCACAAAATAAGGCTTAGCATGAGGTTGAACACAGAACCATCTATCTATATCTGTAATTGAGTCTGCTGTGATGTATTTTGTTACATCACTGATGAAGTAAACATACTATATACATATTGAGTATATTTTCAGCTACAACAGGGAATAACTGAAACAGACAGACCGGATGCATTTAGAGGCAAGCTGCATGAATTCATAAAGATAAAAGGAATAGCAAGCTGACCATTTGGGGGCTGAATTATTTGTTTAATGTATTGCATACTCTATGTATTTCTATCTAATGTACACACAGAGCTACCTGAAAATTTCAAATGTATCATCTCTGGCCCATTATAAAATAATCTCATGATCTTCCTAAATTGCACATAAACTAATAATTATTCACTTGTCATTGCTTACATAATGTACTTAAAAGCTCTGGTGTTATTCTCCATAATGGAAGTCACAAAATGAATGTGCATATATAAATGGTGATTATCTTTAACACGTATAATTAACTCTGTTAAATCTCTCACACATCCAGTGGTCTAGTGGAATGTGGTGCTTACTAACTTGACAACTTGGTTTGTGTGTCTCTCAGTACTCCGTTCTTCTAACATCAAATGTTCTCCCTGACTACTGTCAACAAACATCGTCACCACAAAAATGTCAAAAGTAACTCTGGAAATAGTGTTAACATTGCATTGTAACATTATACAGCTCATCTATGAAACAACTTGAAGCTGAATATCTACATTTTCTGTTCTTAGTGTAATACTTACAGTTTTATCTTTCATGGTGAGGGAGATCAGTTCCATTTGATGTAACAATTCCTGCTCCTTTCTAGCTAGTTTCTGTTCCAAACGGGAGCAAATGAACAAAGTCTGATTCTTAATGTCTTCAGTTATGCACTTCATCCTATCAAAGTTAACTTCTGACATTTTCTGGCTACTGGAAGAAAATGGGAAACGAAAAAGGATCAGGCGACATTTTAGATTGGATCTATTGAGATTATATCCAGTTTGAACTGTGACATACCTTAATCATTCTCACCAATCTACTTAAGAGGTCATCTAGAGAACTGCAGTGTTACACTCTTGGACTAAAAATCCGGAGGACAAGTTCAAATCTTGTCACTGCAGTTTGAGAAGTCAAATGTAGTTTACAAATATAAGTAAAAAGCCAATATCTCCAAAATCATCCACAAAGCTGTTGGATTGTTGAGAAAACCTAACAGCTCCATTTTTGCTGCCACAGACGCAGTAAATTAAGATAGCTGTGTGGTAAAAGGTTAATTATACCTTTGTTCCAAGAAAAGCTAGTGTGCATCTGTGAAAAGGGCTCTGAAAAGATCACATGTAACGGGAACCTAACGTGGAAGGTTTCAACAAGATGTTTATCTTACCATGCCTTGTAACTAGTTGTGTTTAATAAAGCCTCTTAATATCCACTCATAAGAGTGTGGACATCACTTTACCACAAGGTTCCAATGGCAACCTGGCCCACAACACCGGAGGCAACTGCCTGAAGTTTAGCCCAGTTACAGTATATTGTCATGGGTAAATCATGAGGCCAGCCCAATGATCTACTCCAGAAGCTGAGGAAATATCTGAACAGAAGCTCAGCAGCAACAGGAAACACTGAATGACGGACTTCAAGGCCCACCTAAGCACTGAATTGTAGATAAGAAACCAATGCAAAAGCTGGAAAAGTGCAGGAGAAAGCCCACAACAGTGTATGCGGCGAGCAACAAGGAAAAGTCATTTGACCACAGTGAATAAACACTACCTTAAACCAGAGGCACACAGGGATGGGAAAATAAACAAATATTCAGAAAACCTACTAATGGCAAGTGTAAAGAAGCAAAAGGGCACAGTCAATGTCATTGACTGCCATCCCACTGACGGTAACTCAAAACTAGCCGGTTTTATAGTACTTGTGAGTGCCAAGAGAAAGATAATGACACAGATGCAGTAGCAGCACAGAAAATTAAACACAGATCACAGCAGTCCGCTGGTGTCCAGCAGTAGAGGACATAGGGGGCAGAATGAACTCTTTTTGGAGTATTGCCAGGATCATTGCTGGATTTGCATAGATGAATTCTGATATGCAGATATATTGGTTAATGGTAAGGAAACTGATTCTAAATTGGATGTGGGGAGGATGTATTGATTCTTTCAGAGGTCACACTATATTAAGGCTAGAAATTCTCAGAATATCTACCATTTCATTTTAATATTAAAATCAGAGTGAAAGGGTAGGTGTATGCTACACCTTGCAACAATGGAAGAGAGATCATAAAAGCCCTTTATGTCATTCCTAAGCCTTACACCTATTTATTATATAAGGCTGCATATGCAGCTTTAAATAATCTTTGGTTAGCAGAAACCAGAGACACTGAAGTTCATTCAACTTCCAACCGTTCTCTTAGAGCATGTATAGGATGCATGAGCTGACTTTTTGTTTTCTGGGGGGGGCGTGGGGTGAGTGCAGGGTTACAATGGGATGGCAGATTATCTGCAGGCAAGAAAATTTCTGAAACTCCATTAGAAAGAAGAACATCATTGACAGTAAGGAAATATAGTTATGGAATTTCCCTCTGCTACAGGCACTCCAGATACTTTGTTTGTTGACAAAATGGGAATACAGACTCTTCATTTCTCTGAAAAGAGAAGTTTCAAATGGCCAAACAAAAGGCTGCAGAAGATAAAGTTGATCAGCCACCAGACATTCTGCACCTTGATTTGTTCTTTAGGATGCAATAACAGAGAAGGTGCCTACCATTCATTGTTGTCCATTTAGTGGATTTAGCATTCCCGCTGCTTTTTGATTTGGGTGTCACTATCCCTGGAGTTCCTGCACAGTCTTTTTGAGAATTGTCCTTTTTTGAAGAAGGTGAAAAAAGAGGAAAAGTTGTTGATTTATTTCATAGAACCTACTAAGGAGATGCATCAACTGCAACCGTCATTTGATTGAGAGAGTCCTTCCTGTGTGGAAGGCCAAGCAAATTAAGGGAAGCAGAAACAAAACCTCACACCAGTTCAATCATTAATGGAAGTAAATGAAGCTTAC
Organism: Ginglymostoma cirratum; assembly: GCA_024137785.1. NCBI lineage: Eukaryota > Metazoa > Chordata > Chondrichthyes > Orectolobiformes > Ginglymostomatidae > Ginglymostoma > Ginglymostoma cirratum. Next base: position 1,864,545 of record JAHRHZ010000047.1, on the reverse strand, counting down.
AATAATTCTGTGGTTACCAAAGTGCCCACACATCTGAGGTGTCCTGGTCCACAGAATTAGGGAAAGATCTTTAATCAATGCAAGAAAGAGGTCTCACAGCTCCAAAATAGATTCATGGACATTGATACCAAGCTGGGTTGAGAATGTCCCACTTACATGGGGAGAAGCTAATTACATGCAACACAGCTCTGTAAGAATGCCAGAAAACATCAACACTAACTTGACATTTTTAGAGGAAAACAAACCAAACATCAGAAATGCACATCAAAAGGAAGTTTGCCATCTACAAGCAAGTAATAAAGATCTGTCAGGGAAAAGGATATGCTTAAGTCCAAATTTGACTTTACCAACAGTCAACATTCAGAAATCATTGAGCTGCATAGCTAGCAGCTGGAACGTACAAACATATTGCATCAATATACCATGCACTTACTTGAGATTTTACTCACTCCACAACTAGGAACTAAACAGTAGACCTTTGAGAGGTGCAAAATGCCTTGGCAGAACTTGAAGTTGAGTAACAAAGGACCTTGAACAATCAAGGTTCAACAAGAATTGCAGAAATGTAACTACCTTAAAGAGGCTGCTGACTTCAAAGCCCAGCTATGAGCGGCCATACAACTCAACCTATCCTAGTAGACTGAAGAAGAAAAGCTTGCAGTGGAATTCCTGAAACTCCCTGTAGAGACTGTCGATGTTCTCACACAGTTGACACAAGAAAGAGATATATGGATGGAGGAAATGTCTTTCTTTCATAGAAACATTCAGATTTCCAAGATCACCATGAACTATTAGCTAAGGAAAACTTCCACCTGCTATTAAACATGATGATCTTAAGTTTAAGAAAGACACTCTTGAGAGAAGACACAAAAATCTTCCTTCAAGTGAACAGAAGGGAGAAGCAAACACTTGCTAAGCATGGAGATCACCTGCAACATAATGGCAACCCTTTGACAAATGAAAAGCCTAGAAACACATGGGAAAGCAGCTGTCCATCCTGCAGACCATAATGCTGTTCAGGAACTTCTCATAGGTCACAGTCCACAAGTTTATTTCCTCACTTACAATGATGCTCTTCACTTTCTAGTGGAGTTCCAGAAATGTTCTTGTGTGCAGATAATCTGCCATGCCACACTAACCCTGCACTCACCCTCCCAGAAAACAAGAAGTCAGCTCATGCATCCTATCCATGCTCTTAGAGAACTGTTGGGAATTATTGCTTTGAGCCAAAGAGACTTATTTGGGGCAGGGAGGAAAGTGGGAATTAAAAATTTAATGTTCATGGTTAAGCATTAATCGTTAAATAGGGTATCATAAAAATCTAGGAGAGAGATGTCAAGTAAAAGGTTAATTATATCTCTACATTAAAAGCAGCTATTGAGTATATGCAAAACAAGTGATATTATAGTGACTTCAGATCGCATCAAGCTGGAACCTGAGTCTTTAAGGATCCAGCTGGATATGCTCTCTTTCCATGCTTTTTAAAGAATTACATCTAATAAAGTCTGTTCACTCAGGAGAGTGCAAATATTACATTGTTACAATGGTGCCTTTCAGTACTAAATTAATCTCTAATAAAGGAACTCTGTACTCATTTTGTTCTAAACTCAGAAAATGATTCTTATTTCTGAATAGTGTCCCAAATTTGCACAAGTGAGACAGGTAGACTGTACAGCAAGCTCCACTGATGTAAGAACTTAGACCTCTAAGGAAGAGGGGGCAAGGACAGACCAAATCCTGAAAGAGTGCAAGATTCTTAGGGGTTTACATGGAAACAAGGGAGAGGGTGTGTTGAAAGGGGACTCAAGATGTTTCCTTGTTACCATATGGCCAAGTGCTTGAAATTATTCCTGGGTTTTCATACAAATTATTCCATACTGAAGCATGAGTTGTGCACTCACCCAATATCCAGCAGGTGGGGCTGTTCACTGTTCTGTCCCCGAGTAAACTTGACCTTTCTTTCTTGCTCTCTAATAGATTCCTCAATTCTCTTTACAAGTTCTGAAATCTGTTGCAAAATCAATAAAATACAAAATAAACATAATGGAGTAGAAAATGTAACATGTTCAATTCTAGGTGTTGATCAAGTACTGGATCCAACAGCCTGAATAGGTAGGTACATGCTGTTAAGTAGGGAAATTGTGTCTCAGTAACGTGGTGCATGTAATACGTCAGTTTTACTGAGTGTGTTCACTGGCAACTCACCTAATCAGGACTATAAAAAGGCAACCTTGTACCTCTTAGAGGGACAGTAGCTGATAGCTGAATAGAATCTGCCACAGACACTGCACTCTTGTCTGAAATTGAATGGTGGGCCTGATACCATGGCAGAGGGGATTGTTACTACATTGTGAGTTACCAAAGAGGGTCTGACAAGTGGCAAGGCAAGAGTTAGCACTTCAGAGGGATTCAATGGGATGAATGGCCTTTTCCTGCACTATTGGAATTCTATAAATAACTGGATAAAATCAACTCTGCTGCTCCTACTTGATTGCAATCTTCACTTCCCCAGAGCTCTGCTGCTATTCCCACTGTTGACCATGATACGTCTACCATCTCATTAGGACACCAACACCACAGTCCCTTCCATTTTAGAAGGCAAATTGGCACATAATACAAAGAATTAGCTGGGCACAGGGGGAGGGTGACACTACATCCATATCCTATGCGCACTTGAGGAGGACATCCTGGACATCATAGGCAGGGTTTGAGTTATGATAGTGGCCACATGTGAGATTGTAGGATGGGTCCTACAGATACTTTGTGTGGCTCACCATTTTTCTTCCCTTCCCACTCCCTATCACTCTGCACATTCAGCATGACCAATGGCAGCAGTTGTTACGTCTCTCTCTCTCTCTGCTTACCCTTAAGACTGTTCCTGTTCGTCCAATTTCAGATTAGAAACTATACACAGCCCTCAGAAAACTGAGAAGGAGAGCAGAATTACAAAAGAGGTCTACTTGGTATTTCTTTGGACAGACCAGAATAGACTCCAGTGCACCCACTATATTTCACAGGATAGATCTGATGGGTCTGCAGAATAAACTTAGCATTCAAGAACTTGAGGGCTGTCAGAATGAACAGAGCAAACAGCAGTTTCATCAAAGAAGCACTCACAGCTGAGATCCACTGCAAATCGCCAAAAGCCCAGACTACAGAAGAATGCTGGCAGTACAACAGAAGAATAATTGTCATCCAGCAACATTAAAATGTTCATGCAAGGAGTGTATTCAGTTTGGTCATGACAGAATTCCACAGCTGAACAGTGAGTTGGCCCCGACTATTGAGAATTAGACATGAACAATAGCCCTTTGGCAAGATACCAGAGACAGCAAGTGGGACAATGCTTCAATGAAGATTCAAACGATTATCAAGAAAAGGATGAAAATGGTGGAGATCATTATAAAAGAAAAATAAATTACAACTGAGTAAATTTCCCTTGATAACTTTGAATGATGATAGTGAAATTCAATAAGCTTCCTCTGTAATGCAAATATCGTAAGTAACCATCACTATTATAATAAATAGATTTGAATTCCTGAAACTTCAGAACAATCCCACATGAGTCAAAGTTGGCTCATTCCGAAACACTGTTGCCCACCTGTTCCAGGCAAACAAAGACTGTGGGCTTCTGGCCCACTCCAAAGGATGAAGCACATATTCATGACTGATGAGCCTGTGTTATACTGAAGGAATACCACCCTGTCTTCCAGCTGAGATGTTGAGCTTGAGGTTCATCTCCTTTCTGAGGTAAATACAAAAGATCCAGGACATTCACAGAATCCCTAAAGTGTGGAAACAGGCCATTCAGCCCAACACAACCACACCAAATACTCCAAGGAAAATCCCACCCAGACTCATCCCACTACCCTATCCCTGTAACCCTACATTTCCCACGGCTAATCCACCTAACTTACAAATTGCTAAACACTATGGGCAACTTAGCATGGCCAATCCACCTCACTTGTACATCTTTGGACTATGGGTGGAAACTCCACACAGACACAGGAAAAATGTGCAAACTCCACACAGACAGTCGCCCAAGGCTGAGATTGAACCCGGGTTCCTGGCACTGTGAGGCAGCAGCGCTAACCACTGAGCCACCATATTATATTTCAAATAAAGAGATCTTCCCAGTACCCTTCTGTCAACAGTAGGGCATTATCACAATTGTTGTTTATTAGAATTTACTATGTGCAATTTGACATACTTCATTGGCTGCTTTGAGGTTGTAAAGATTACATCTTTTTGCAGAACCACACATCTCTGCAATTTGCACAAACTTATGTTTTGAAATAAGGACCCAATCTAAAGACTTCCTCTACGTTTGCTAAATGAATAGTAATAGTAATGTATCTTAAAAACTTTCACAAACAATAATGTAATAATTTCCTTATGTTAAATATTTATGCAGAGTGGTTGAACAATACGCCATTCACAGGAATTGTAAACCTATATAAGTGTATTTAAACTGTACTCTGTACAAGGTTAAATGTGCTATAATTCTCAAATGGTTAGCAATACTGCAACTGAATCAACTTAATGCTAGGTGAGAGAGACTTCAACACTCAAAAATGAAGGAGAAAGTCAGTTCCAAGAAAACCTGTCAAGTTGGGTATATTTTCAGCATATAATTGCATTTTTTTTAAAAAGAGATATTAAAGAGCAAATATAATTTCCATTGTGAGAAAGATTTATATGGTGACAATATTTTGGTTTTGTTTCAACATTTTGTGAACCACGATGCATTTATATTTCATAGGGCATTTCAGAATATTTATTGTCAATTTTTATTAATGGCTGAAGCAAGGGTTAAAGTTGTTATCCTTAGGAAAAATGTCTTAAAATGTTGATTTTAAATGTTATTCTAATGGGTTGCATCACAATCACGCATCCCCTCTCCCAGATTCTTACCTTTGTTGAAGAATTCATCAAAATTTAAACATTCTTCAAGCCATTTACTTAAATCATACCTGGTACAGAATTATCTCTCATTGCACTCAGCAAAAAAAATTTGTTTACGTTTCATGGAGAAATATCCGATTGGAAGAGAGAACTTGTGTTTATATAGAACACATCCCTTCCTTGGAATAGCTTCACAGCAGCTGAATTATTTTGAATTGCAACCATTGTCACAACATAGGCAAACCAATTTGCATGCAGCAAGTCCCATAAACAACAATGAAATACATGGCCAGTTAATCTGTTTTGGTAACGACGGATGGGGATTAAATATTTGACCAGACCAGCAAAGATCACTCCCATAGTCTCCTTCACATATTCCCATGAGATCTTTTTAATGGGCATCCAAAATTAAAGTGACCACCAATATGAGGAAAATCTCCCAAAGAGTTTCATATTGAAAATCATGTCTAATAACAGGGTTTTAATTGTATTATTTTATTTCCTACAACCTCTTCCGTCAGGCAGAAGATACAGAAGCCTGAATACGTGCACAAGGAGGAACAGCTTCTTTCTGGCTGTTATCAGACTGTTAAATGGACTCTAGCCTCAAATAGTGTAACTTGCAATGTAACCTGTATGCCTCTAAGTCTTTTTGATCTGTACATCCTTTGCTTGCTGTGATCTGCCTGTACCACTCGTAAATAAATCTTTTCACTATATTTTGGTACACATGACAATAAAATCAATCAATCAATCAATCAATAAACAAGTCTGCATTGATTATGAAATTTCAGTTCAATAAAGTGTGGAATTAAAACTGTCTTAATAGAACTCATGTAACAATTGTCATAAAACTCATCTGGTTCATTAATGTGCTTTAAGGAAGGAAATCTATGATTTATACCTGGTCTGGCTTACATGTGACTCCAGAACTGAAACAGCATTGCTGACACTCAGTTCAAGGGCCTATGCTGGCCTAGTTAGCAATATCCTGTGAACTCACAAAAGAAACCTAATCTTCAGTGATATGAGGTAGTTTGACAGTGAATTAAACTTCAATGCTTAATAAGTTACTGACACTTAAACAGAGAGACATTAACATCTTTTGGTGACTTTAGTGTGAATGTATCATGTAACTATCCATAATTCCAAGTATTTCAGTGCTGAGTTACTTGGTGAGACAATAGTGTGGTTAAATCTCTGGAGGAAAAGGGTGACTCTGTTAACAATGCTTTTTTTCCCATGTTTATCTAAGTATCTGTGCTCTCCAAACATGGCTGTCCAATTTACACTTTGCCAATGTTGAATACAGATAACCTTATCATTACTTTTGCTGTAAACTCTGGTCCAATGTCCACACAAAAATGCATTGCATCTCCCTAAAACTAAAAGTTGATACCACACCAATATAAAACTTAAAGATAGTAGGAACTGCCGATGCTGGAGAATTTGAAATAACAAGGTGTAGAGCTGGATGAACACAGCAGGCCAAGCAGCATCAGAGGAGCAGGAGAGCTGAGATTTCGGGTCTGGACCCTTCTTCAGACC
>JAHRHZ010000047.1:1821434-1857692 GCA_024137785.1 Ginglymostoma cirratum | reverse complement strand
TGTGTTCATCCAGCTCTACACCTTGTTATCTAATATAAAATTTAATGTGCTATTATATGAACATGTCTTAAAAGTTATTGGTTTACTTTGGTGCTCGTGATTTCAGTTGCCAAAATAAAAGTCATGCATTGCCAATGGTAATCCAAATGGCACCTACTTGCTTTAATATAATCAGTTCCAGCTGAGTTCACTGTGTACCCATCATTTTCACTCCAAAGAGAAGGCTCTTGTGGTACAGTGGTAGTGTCCCTATCTCTGAAGCAGATGACCCATGTTCAAGTCCCACTGGCTTCAAAGGGGTGTGATAGCATTACATCTCTGAACAGGTTGATTAGAAATAAATTCACTCAAAGGGAGGATGCTCTTGAGGTGCAGTGGTAGAGTCACTACCCCTGGATCAGGGAGGCCTGGCTGAAGCTCAAACTTCTCCAGTGGTCTGTAATCTTATCCCTGAATAGGTTAATTAGAAAAATGATGTCTGCTGGTCAGATAGTTAGGGGATGTGGCTAATAATACCAAGATCACAAGCTTAAGCCCCATACTAATTAAATCTGCTGGCTTTCAACAGATGATTTGCATTTTCACAGGAGCTCTTGTGGTGCAGTGGTAGAGCCCCTACCCCTGGACCAAGAGTCCTGGGTTCAAGTTCCACCTGTCCCAGAGGTGAATAATAACAGCAGTGAACAGGTTGAAAATTCTTGTAACTCAGTTCAAACAAGATTGGCTGATTTGTTTTGCTTGTCTGTGTTTGGAATGCAGAAATACCCCAAAATGTGCCCACCCCAACTTATTATAATACTCTCCCTTGCCTGAGCTGCTAAATGAGACAGTATTTGGAAAGGGGGTTCTTGTGGCACAGTGATAGTGTTCCTACCTGAGCCAGGAAATCTAGGTTCAAGTCCCACCTGCTTCGGATGTGAGCCAATAACACGCCTAAACCGGCATATAGCCCCCTCAACAGAAATGTAAAATTGATGAAAGGACAAACAATTGAATTGCAGTGTGGGAACCTGACAAAATCTAAAAAGGATAACAAGGTGTAGAGCTGGATGAACACAGCAGTCCAAGCAGCATCAGAGGAGCAGGAAGGCTGATGTTTCAGGCCTAGACCCTTCTTCAGAAATGGGGGAGGGGAAGTAGATTCTGAAATAAATAGAGAGAGAGGGGGAGGAGGATAGAAGATGGATAGAGGAGAAGACAGGTGAGGGGGAGACAGACAGGTCAAAGAGGTGGGAATGGAGCCAGTAAAGGTGAGTGTAGGTGGGGAGTTAGGGAGGAGATAGGTCAGTCCAGGGAGGACGGACAGATCAAGGGGGCGGGATGAGGTTAGTAGGCAGGAGGTGGGGCTGGGGGTGGGGCTTGAGGTGGGAAGAGGGGATAGGTGGGAGGAAGGACAGGTTAGGGAGGTGGGGACGAGCTGGGCTGGTTTTGGGATGTGGTAGGGGGAGGGGAGATTTTGAAGCTTGTGAACAGCACCTCATATTCCGCTTGGGAACCCTGCAGCCCAATGGTAATCAGAACCCTCTTCCCCTCCCCCATTTCTGATGAAGGGTCTAGGCCCGAAACGTCAAGCTTTCCTGCTCCTATGATGCTGCTTGGCCTGCTGTGTTCATCCAGCCCCAGACATTGGTATCTCGGTATCAATGTGGACTTCACAAGTTTAAAAATCTCCCCTCCCCCTACCACATCCCAAAACCAGCCCAGCTCATCCCTGCCTCCCACCTATCCCCTCATTCCACCTCAGGCCCCACCCCCACCTCCTACGTACTAACCTCATCCCGCCCCCTTGACCTGTCCGTCTTCCCTGGACTGACCTATCTCCTCCCTAACTCCCCACCTACACTCACCTTTACTGGTTCCATCCCCGCCTCTTTGACCTGTCTGTCTCCTCCCCACCTGTCTTCTCCTCTATCCATCTTCTATCCGCCTCCCCTTCTCTCCCTATTTATTTCAGAATCCCCTTCCCCTCCCCCATTTCTGAAGAAGGGTCTAGGCCCGAAACGTCAGCCTTCCTACTCCTCTGATGCTGCTTGGCCTGCTGTGTTCATCCAGCTCTACACCTTGTTATCTCAGATTCTCCAGCATCTGCAGTTCCTGCTATCTGCAAAATCTAAAAGGGGGCATATTGGTGTTGGGTAAGTGTACGATCTGTAACAATAGAAAATGTCATTTAAGGAAAAACAAACATCAGGCAGTATCTGTGGAGAGAACAGACAAGTTAACAATTTGACAGAACTGATAAATATCAATCTGTATCCAAGACAATTTGTAAGACAGGAACCAAGACACTTTCCTTTGTGGACAGAGTTTATCAACTACTTACTTTTACAGTTCTTTCCACCCGCTAGTGCAGGCCTTTCCAAGTGTGGGGATTCAAATCCCAAATGAGGTTACGAGCTGAAAGTTAGGGTCACAAGCTATGAGGCAGCAATGACCACTGTGGTGCTCTAAGTTATAATCATAGGATCTTACAACGTGGACATAGGCCATTCAGCCCATCAAGTTCGCACTGAACCTCCGAAGACCATCCCTCCCAGACACACACCCCCATGTTATCCCTGTAATCCTGCATTTCCCATGGCCAATGCACTCGCTTTCACATGCCTAGACACTGGGCAATTTAGGATGGCCAATCCACCTAATCTGCACATCTTTGGACTGTGGGAGGAAACCTATGCAGATATAGTGGAAATGTGCAAACTCCACACAGTCACAGTCACTGGAAACAACTGAGTCCCTGGTGCTGTGAGGTAGCAGCTCTAACCAATGAGCCACCGTGCCGCCAGCTGTGCTCCCCTTCAATAGACCCTTAGTCTCCATTCCCCCTTCCTGTGCTCTCAGTTCTCATTGAGAGGTTATGACAATTGTCAAGCCCCAAAATTGGGTCACAGTGGAAAAGAAGTTTGATAAGCACTGTTACAGATGCTCCATGTACATATACAGGAGTTTCTAATCAACCTGTTGAGAGATATTATTACACACCCCTGGAAAAGGTGGGAATTGAACCCAGGCCTCCTGCCCCAGAGATAGGTAGACTACCACTGCACCACAGGACTCCTAGTGATACATCCACTGCCAATAATAATTTTATTTATTTATTCCTTGCATTCCTGAGGATCTGACTCCTACTGGCAATGGGTTTCAGGATATTCTCTAATCAACCTTTTCAGAGTTGTTATCACACGCTTCTGCAGTAGGTGGGACTTGAACCCATGCCTCCTGGTTCAGAGGTAGGTGCACTACTACGGGATAGATACTTTTTATAATCAACCTTTTCAGGAATGCTATTATGCACCTTTTGAGGAACCTCCTGGCCCAGAGGTAGGGACACTACCACTGTGTCACAAAAGCCTTTAGGACACTACCCCTGCCCTCTCAATTAATAACCATCAACTTTTTCTTTATAAAGACATTATAAACTTAACAATGTGATTAATCAGATTTAACAATAAAGAGCTTAGATATTCAAAAGATGAATTTAACTGTTCTCTGAACTGATCCTGCCTAACGTCTAATTGCATCCAGTTACTATTTTGATTCAGGTTTCCAGCAGCCACTATAATTTTCTTTTAGTTCAAAGAAACTAAAGACATTACAGAGAATAAGAATGATGGAACAGTTGGGATCATGTGAGAAACCCACTAAAGATAAAATGATGAGTTTGAGTTGAGCAAGAATATAAAAATAGGAGAAATAGGCCACAGTGTCTGGTGTTAAAATTGTATCAGAGATAAAAGGTACTGCAGATGCTGGAGAATCCGAGATAACAAGCATGGGGCTGGATGAACACAGCAGGTCAAGCAGCATCTTAGGAGCAGGAAAACTTGACGTTTTGGGCCTAGACCCTTCATCAGAAATGGGGGAGGGGAAGAGGGTTCTGAAATAAATAGGGAGAGAGGGGGAGGCGGATAGAGGATGGATAGAGGAGAGGAGGCAGACAAGTCGAAGAGGCGGGGATGGAGCCAGTAAAGGTGAGTGTAGGTAGGGGGGGTGAGGAGGAGATAGGTCAGTCCAGGGAGGACGGACAGGTCAAGGGGGCGGGATCCGATCCTCGATCCTCTATCCATCCTCTATCTGCCTCCCCCTCTCTCCCTATTTATTTCAGAACCCTCTTCCCCTCCCCCATTTCTGATGAATGGTCTAGGCCCGAAACGTCAAGTTTTCCTGCTCCTATGATGCTGCTTGACCTGCTGTGTTCATCCAGCCCCATGCTTGTTATCATAGTGTCTGGTGTGTTTGAAATTAAATAGGCTGACCTTAACTAAGTAACGTTCAGCATTTATGGTGCAGCAAGTCCAGCTAAGTACTGATTTTAAACATGAATGTGCAAATTAATTTCCATTCACTAATGAACATGGCATTTCAGATTATGTTCCTCTTGAGCTTAACTCATTTTATATTGCAGATTTGAAACTTGGCTGTTTAATACCAACAGCTGATTTTCTTCACATGCATTCCATTTATTTATCATTACTGAATGAGTCAAACACCAGCTGGTCTGGTTCTTTTTATGCTGACTTCATTATTGTGCATTTCCAAAGAGTCACATGAATTCCACAGGAACAATTGTCCCATGATCTTTGAGAAGAAGAGGGTAAAGGCCAACAGCTGGTGTTTTATTTTAATTGGTGCCAATGAAAATTAGTTTGAGGGGTGTGTCTTAACTTCAAAGAGTGTGCTTTGCAGGCTGAATTAACTTTTGTCATTGCCAATATGTCAGGAGTGATATTTTCTAATCAGTGACATGGCATTGCCTGCAAATTTAATAAATGGAGAATATACTGGGGCATAAACCTTGTTTTACATTGTAATTAGAATGTTGGTTTAAAGCTATTTCATTTTCCTCTGAAAAGTACTTTTAGTACAAGTCCTACACCAGGATCCAACTGAATTCTGGAGCAAAGGCGAATAAGACTCGGTGTGGTGGGGGAATCTCTGCCTACTTCACCTCAAGTCTGCTTAGTCCCTGACTGCAGGTTTATTGATTAAAAAGTTGTCAGTCTCCTGTTTGGATGCTTGGATCTTATTACAATAAATTGGGAGCTCTGCCAGGGTTGAAACTTCACAGGCGACTCAAGCATTTGAAGAAATTAACATCAGGATGTTCCCTTGATGGCTTTGTTGCATCCAATTTCAACCAATCCACTACCAGGTCTAATCTCTCTTTCCACCCTATATGCTACAACATCTTAGCATCTATGCAAACTGAATACCAATATTGATTGAAGTGAGGCTGAAGTACCATACATCAAAATAAGCCATTGTTATTTAAATCCAGAATGCACTGATTGTCATTCTTGATGTATGGTACTTAGCAGATTAGGTACTGTCTACTTTTGGAATCAAGATTACTCCAATGGACTTCACACATACAGTGTGATTGCCCAGTTTAATAAATCCTTAGGTCATTCATTGTAAGGTCTATAGTAACTTTTACCATTTGTGTAAGATTTTGGAAAGACATCACAATTGCACAAAAATGTTAAAGAACATTTCTGCAAGCCAAAAATAAATTAACAGAAACAATTTAGATGACTAAAAATATAGACTATCCATTTCCAACTGCTCTTCCAAAAAATTTCCTGCATTGTATTATTTCATACATTTAGAAAAATAGTATTAAGTAACCACGGACTCAATGGTGCTTTTCAATTTAGCATATGTTGTACATAAATTTATGGACTATATTTTTTTAACCTGCCCTTCAATATCCTTTATTTTGGCTTCCAAGGTCAGTTTTGCTCTTTGTTGCTCTTTGCTCAGGTTCTGAATTCCTTCATATACTGATGTCATGTCAGCTGTTAATATGGCAATGCTTGCATCACACCTATGGGAGGAAGCAGGTAGAGTCACGAGACATCCTTCATTATCTGCTAGACTTTTAAAACAAGTATCTACAGGGAAATAGTTAATGTACCATTGAGATAATTTTCCAAGTGTGGGATGGTGGCTGTTTGCAGCTTCACCTGTCTCCAGTGTTCCAGTGATTTTCCAAAACATGCTAACTGAATGCACAATTCATCCAGCACATTCAACACTGGTCAGCATCTTGCATTTTCATGTTAGTGCTGAGGCCAAGATGAAAGTTTCCACTCTCTGACTGATATTAGGCTAAAGTGAGTAGAACAAGCTCTAACTAGTTTAGCAGTTTCCCATCAACAAACAAACCACGACATAACTATGTCTCTAATCATAACTGTCATAACAATAATTTAATTCAAATGCAACAATGAACTAATAAAACCAACTCTTTAGTTACTAACTTTTAAAAATATTTTAATTTTTCCAAAACTCTGAGCATATTTTCTAGGTGGCATGATGGCTCAGTGGTCAGCATTGCTGCCTCACAGTGCCAGGGACCCAGATTCGATTCCAGCCTTAGATGACTGTCTGGAATTTGCATGTTCTCCCCGTGTCTGCAAGGGTTTTCTCCAGGTGCTCCAGTTTCTTCCCGCAGTCCAAAGATGTGCAAGTTAGGTGGATTTGCTGCATTAAAATTGCCCCACAGTGTCCAGGGATATGCAGGCTAAGTGGGTTAGCTATGGCAATATGTTGGGTTACAGGGATAGAGTCTGGGTGGGAACCTCCTTTGGACGGTCAGTGTGGACTTGATGGGCCGAATGGTCTCTTTCCATCCTGTAGAGATTATGTGATTCTATATTAAGTCAGTAATTAAAAATGTTATCAGTGTCCTTCTCTCCACGAAACACCATGGACACACAGCAAACTGTCCATTTTAGATGAGGTGTCTTCATACAGCAGCCTTTTACTGAAGAGGCCAATCCTTGGGAGACAGGTTAAACTTCAATGCCACACACGAAGCTACACAGTGTCATTGAGGGTTGTTCTTTTCAACATTGTCAAGTTGCTGCAGCCACTTGTCATCATGGTGTATATGTCGACCCACAAGAGGTGCTTGTGTTTTCCTCTGTCATCAGTTAATGTCTCTCAGGTGCAATATCCAATGTTTAAGAACTTCACGACATACTGATAAGTCTTCTTGAAGTGGAGCTATGGCTATCCCACTGGTCATCTGGCTCTGGCTACCTTGCCATAGAGAACTTCATTGGGTCAGCTTGATGTTATTCCATGCTTGTTTTCTAAGTTGGCTAAAGATGTAGTTCTTTTCCCAAGGTTCTGTCAACTTCTGCTTTGGACAAATTACGTGCCACCATGGAGCCAAGGTAAGTGAACTTGGTAAATGCCTGAGGTGCTTTAAGTGTGATGAAGGGCAGAGATGCGATATCTTATCCCAAGACCACAAGATTTACTTGATGCTTGTATTCAGAAAGAAAAAGCTATAAGCATGGGGGAGAGAGCCATTGAATTTTTGTATCCGAGTTTCCATGCCAGTAACTAGCACAGTATAATCAGTGAAGTGTTCATTGAAGTGTAGAATTCTCCAATATGTATTTTAGCTTCACTTTCAGTCTTGATAGAGTGTAGAGATTGCTGTCCGTCTAATGTGCAAGCAGATTCCTGAATCAGTGAAGGTCAGGTGCAGCGAGAAGAAGATGCCAAACAAAGTGCGGAACAGGACATAGCTCAGTTTCACTCCATTCTTCAATCTGAAACTGTTGGGAATGGAGATTGAGGGTGTACAGTGCATTTCCTCTTGTCTTGGAAGGAGCAGTTAACACTGAAGACTGCTTAAGCCTGAGGAGCCTTAATGGGGGACCAATTTTTTCCTAAAATCTTTTAGCAATTGTAATTAAAAACTGTATCATGGAATCATAGAATTATTATGGTGCAGAAGGAGACCATTCCGCCCATCATGCCTGCAATGGCTTTCTTCGTAAGTAGTAGTATGCTAACATGTTCTACTCTGAAACATTGAGTCCTTGGAGCCGGAACTGCCATTGAATAATATTACGGCTGATCTATTTTTGGTTTCAACTCCACTCTCCGATCTGTCCCATATAAGCATTGACTTCCTTGTTTATGAAAGATCTATCGAACACTACCGTGTATAAGTTTAATGGGCTAAATCTTACCAGAAATTTGCTAAATATCTTTTCCGCAAGTTGCATGGAAGGTTTCTTTCTGCAAGACCTACTGAGTTTTTCTTGTCCTTTTATTTAAATCTGCCTCATTAAGTATACACCAAAACACCACATCCTAGGATCACTGGTGATGGCACTATTTTTACAACCTAGCTATGCACCTGGTCAAGCATTGTCAGTCTGGAGTTGCCCTTCACGAAGCAAATAGTGGTACAGCAGCCACAAACCAATGCTTCTCAGGGCACACAAGTCACACAGTTGACACTAAATTACACAATCAACTGCACAATCCAACATATAGCAATGTCTAAGCACCAAGCCGCACTGCTTACTTGTCCTTGTCCTCATCCCATCTTACAGTCTTCTCTAGATCACAGTTACTGTTTCCCTAATGCCCACTGCAACCGAGCATCTTGGCATTTTTTAAATGATAAGATACCATTTCACAAACTAGAAAGCTTTCAAATGCTTCAAAGCAGCCATTTTTATCCTCCAACAGCAAAGGTTAACAGAAACCAAATCAACAAACTGCATTTGCCTCTTGGATCAAAAACAAAAACACCACTTGCCTGTTCAACACCGTGAATCCTACAGCGAATGAATCATAGAATCCCAACAGTGTGGAAATAGGCCATTCGGCTCAACAAGTCCACACTGACTCTCGGAGCATCCCACCCGGACCCATCCCTTTGTAACCCACCTAATCTACATATCGCTGAACACTCCGGGCAATTCAGCATGGGTAATCCACCTGGCCTGCACATCTCTGGGCTGTGGGAGGAAACCAGAGCACCTGGAGGAAATCATGCAGACATGGGGAGAATGTGCAATCTCCACACACAGTCACCCGAGGGTGGAATCAAACCCAGGTTGCTGGTGCTGTGAGGCAGCAGTGCTAACCACTGAGCCACCATGCCACCCTAATGATCAACTTGTCTGAGCTCTGGTTTATTGGAACCATGCATCAACTAAGTCCTACCTGGCTTGTACCACGTGATGTTGCTCTATCACACAGAATGTGAAGTATTTCCTGGTCAATGTCTACATCCTCTTTGGAGGAGGAGGAGGACGATGATTGCTCCTTCTCTACCAGCTTATCAGCCTCCAACCCATCCCCCTGCACCTTGTTTGCTTCAGTTGTGAAAAGCACAGCATGCTAGGATTATACAACCAAATTTGTCTGGACAATACCATAAGGCCCCCAAAGGCCAATCCAAGCAGCAGAACTTCATCTACCGGAAGCTTATTGTCTGTTCCACCATGATTCTGGTCAAAGAATGGGCTGCATTGCATCCATGCTCAGCCTCAGTCAAGGGGTTGCAAAATGAAATTACCAGCCATGTTTGCAAACAGTACCCTTTGGCCCCCTGTAGCCATCCATGCAAGGCATCTGACTCCTGAAATGGATGAAGAACATGAGAGTTCTCAAGGACCTAGGCATTGTAGCCGCTCCCAGCAAACCTGGCGCAGATCTCTGAGATGTGTACTGATGATCACAGATAACTTGCATGATAATGGAATGGAATCCTTTTCTACTGATGCACTCAGCTGCTTTATGATATGGCGCACTCAATTCAATGTGTGTACCGTCTATAGCACCTTGCTCTTTGGTGGAAGCCAGCTATGCTGATAAAACCTCCTATTCTGGCTGCAACACTACCCTTGTCAGGGGAAACAAGGTAAAGCAGTGTGATCTGACACAAATTGCATTGGTAACTGTCTTGAGAGGTGCCACACAGGTCCCAGTAGGTAACTGGAAGGAGCGAGTTGCATATAATTTCAACACAGATGTCACCTTGACACCCACTGATATAAGATAGCCACCCACTCTTTCATTTTTTTTTATTATTGATTCACAAGATGTAGGCATCACTGGCTGGACCAGCATTTCTTGTCCATCCCTAATTGCCCAGAGGGGAGTGAAGAGTCAACCATGGGTCTGGTGTCATATGTAGGCCAGACCAGGTAAGGATGGCAGATTTCCTTTCCTAAAGGATATTAGTGAACCAGGTAGGTTTTCCTGACAATCAACAATGTTTTCAAGGTCATCATTAAACTCTTATTTCCAGATTATTATTGAATTCAAATTCCTCCATCTGTCATGGTGGGACTTGAACCTTAGTTCCTAGAACATTACCTGGGTCTCTGGATTAATAGTCTAGTGATAATTCCACTGGATTCTGACCAAAGACCCAGCTTTCATTGCGATCTGGGGAAGAAAATTGCACATAACCACAACGCTCTGAGAGAAAAAAATTCTCATAATGTGTTTTTTACATTGTGAGTTGCAGTTCTAGGCTGGTTCAGGTATTGGAATCTCTAAGGTGAAGTCAGACACTTTTGTTTGAAGGAGAATCAAAGTCCAAAAAGTCTGATACATGGTGGATGTTGGAAATCTAAAACAGAAACAAGAAAAAATGCTGGAAATACTCAGCAGGTCCGGCAGCATTTGTGGAGAGAGAAACAAGAGTTAAAATTTCCACTCAAGGTGACATTTCATCACATTAGCCCCGTTCAAATTTCCCTAAAGATGCTACCTATTTCCCGTACTTTTTTTTGCCTTTATTGTAAAGAATGTACTCTCTCATTTTTTTCTCTGTTTGACTGTGGATTGAAATGGCAAAAGGACTGTTTTCAAATCAAGAGTTATGGAAAGGATTGCTGCATGTTTCTAAAGCAAGTTGCCAAAACTCATTGTGAGTGATGTTTACACTGCTACTTTGTTCAATCAGATGAGCTGTTTGTAGATGGGCTGGCTCCAGGAAAGGGTACAGAGTGAGATTTGGCCAGCAACAAGTAACTGATTGGTTTGCAGAATTGTGACTAGCTGTAGCTAAGAAAGGCCATCTGCCTGCCAACAACTAAACAGTTGGCTTCTGGGTAGCTGAACAGATTATGGATGTGAACGATACTGAGAGAAGGGTTCAGGGATGGGGAAATGGTGTGTCTTTCTGCATTTAAAAAAGACCTAAAGCCTGAAGAAAGCCAGTTTACTTTCCCTAACCAGTTGCTGTAAACTGTGTGGCTTTCAAATAGTAACTAAAGGTTGTTGCAATTAGTGTACCCATTACATATGCCTTTTGCAAGGAAGTGAAAGGTGAGAGAACAGCAATTTAAAAACAGTAAGTCCTACCAAGCAAAAGGATCACCTCCTGTGGACAGAGGCCACTGAACTGCCTTCCCAGTTTTCTTTATGTCCACCCATAACAGCATCGTTTCTTGTTTCATTGTCTGTCTATAAATGTATGTGTGGGAGTTTTAAAAGGGACTTAGAGTTTTAACTAGTAGACTTATAGGTCAACAGTTCTTAATTATTTATCCATGGTTAGAATCCATTTACTTGTAATAAATAGTAATTTCTATTACCAGAAGTCTGGTCCGTGTTTTCTGTTCACTAGGGTCTAACAAGACAGGTAAATTGAGTACTTTTGTACTCTAATCAAATGATGACTCCTGGAGTAACAGGGTTTGATTTCCAGTGTGCTACCCAAGTAGGGCATGACATTATTAGATCAAGGTGTTTGTGTAGTCTTTTCCATGTATTAGCCATGGGCTTTAGCAGCAAGCATCAAAAGACAAGAGAATGGTTACCTACTTAAACCCTCACTCCCATGCTGAGTCAGTGACATTGTGTTAGAAGTGGGTAAGTCTGCCCATTTCAGAGAGTCACAACAGTCTATGGGTCATTAACTGGGCGGGTCCTCTCAGCTAGAGGTGGAAAGTCACAAGGGATTAGAAAATGTGAGTGGTACTTAAAATTAACTTGATGCACTGCACATCTCTTACACTTCGTTTTCAGAATGTTTTGAAAAATCAGCGTTTGGCAGTCAAAATTGGAAGTGAGATTGTTAAACCAAAAATCATTTCTGGTCAAAGTGACTTGAGTTCTGAGCCTCAGTTAGTCATTTGTATTTTTGGTAGTGTTTCTAAAAAAAATGTAAAATATTTCACAGATACACCCAGCAAATTTCTCTTCACTAAAGACAGAGCACTACCTGACTCATTCCACAATATATCTGTGCATGGTTTGCTGAAAGCAGTCAGACATGTTAACTCAAGGAACCTGTTTTTCTAGTCTTACCTTGCCACCTTGCCTCGAAGCTCCCCAATGCCATTCAGATGATGTAGTTCAAGACTTTTCATCACAGCGTTGCTTCTAGGGATTGCATCGTCTCGTATCCTAATTTGTTTTTGCAGCACCTAATGCACATCCAAGGTAATTGTTTAGGTCTGGTTATGATGGAGAACAAGAGTATTCAAACTAATGTGAATGTGGGTACATTCTGAAAAATACTGCATGCTTTGTGAATTTTAAAACTGTTGTCCAGATTCCAGTGTAATAGAATTGTTCACACTCACCTCTGAGTCAGAAAGTGTTCAAACTCAACTCCAGGATTTAAGAACATAATTCAGGTAATTATCTATTCACTTCTGTGTAGTATTGCAGGATTGCTACGTTGTTGGAGGTACTGCCTTGTGGCTGATAAGTTAAAGCAACTGTATGCTTAGGTGGATATAAAGAGTGATATGGGGCATGAGATTGGTCTTCACTGTGGGTGATGAACAACTGCTACTTCATTTTACAACAACCTAATGATCCATGGATATGTAAACTCAACCACAGTGTAAAGCAGATTTCTGATTCACTTTTCACATTTTATGGCAAACGCCAGGAATAATTGGCTGGAAAAGCTCAGCAGGTCTGGCAGCATCTGTGAAGAAAAAATCAGCGTTAACATTTCGGGTCCGGTGACCCTTCCTCAGACCTGATGGTAGCTGGGGAAAACATCAGTTTAAATGCAGAAAATGGAGTGGTGGTGATGGTGGGGGGGTGGGGGGGTTAGAGAGTAAACGATAGGATAGATCCCAAAGACAGAGAAGAACAGTTGGACAAAGGAGTTGATAACGATCTGGCTGGTAGGGTGAATAAGACCATAAGACCATCAGACATAGGAGCAGAAATTAGGCCATTAGGCCCATCGAGTCTGTTCCGCCATTCAATCATGGCTGATAAGTTCCTCAACCCCATTCTCCTGCTTTCTCCCCATAACCCTTGATCCCGTTGATGATCAAGAACCTATCTATCTCAGTCTTAAATGTACTCAATGACCTGGCCTCCACAGCCTTCTATGGCAGTGAATTCCATAGATTCACCACTCTCTGGCTAAAGTAGTTTCTCCTTATCTCTGTTCTAAAAGGTCTTCCCTTTACTCTTAGGCTGCGCCCTCGGGTCCCAGACTCTCCTACCAATGGAAGCATCTTCCCAACATCCACTTTGTCCAGGCCATTCAGTATTCTGAAAGTTTTAATTAGATCCTCCCTCATCCGTCTAAACTCCAATGAGCATAGTCCGAGAGTCCTCAAACGTTCCTCCTATGTTAAGCTTTCCATTCCTGGGACCATTCTCGTGAACCTCCTCTGAACCTGGTCCAGGGCCAGCACATCCTCCCTGAGACATGGGGCCCAAAACTGCACGCAATAGTCCAAATGTGGCCTGACCAGAGCCTTATAAAGCCTCAGTAGTACATCCCTGCTTTTATATTCAAGTCCTTTCAAAATAAATGCCAACATTGCATTTGCTTTCTGACTACTGACTCAACCTGCAAGTTTACCTTGAGAGAATCCTGGACTAGAACTCCCAAGTCTCTTTGTACTTCAGACTTCTGAATTTCCTCCCCATTTAGAAAATAGTCCATGCTTTTATTCTTCTTACCAAAGTGCATGACCTCACACTTTCCCACATTATACTCCATCTGCCATACTTCGCCCACTCTCCTAACCTGTCCAAGTCTTCCTGCAGCCTCGCCACCTCCTCAACACTACTGTCCCTCCACCTATCTTTGTATCATCTGCAAACTTAGCCAGAATGCCCACAGTTCCTTCATCTAGATCATTAATGTACAAAGTGAAAAGTTGTGGTCCCAGCACTGACCCTTGCGGAACTTCACTTGTCACTGGCTGCCATACTGAGAAAGACCCCTTTATCCCTACTCTCTGCTTTCTGCCAGACAGCCAATCTTCAACCTATGCTGTCACCATGCCTCTAACACCATAGGCCCTTATCTTACTCAGCAGCCTCCTGTGTGGCACCTTATCAAAGGCCTTCTTGAAGTCCAGGTAGGTAACATCCATTGGCTGTTGTTAGTTGTTAATGGGGACTCAGAGATAGTAAGAACTGCTGATGCTGGAATCAGAGATAACAGTGCAGAGCTGGAGGAGCACAGCAGGCCAGGCAGCATCAGAGGAGCAGCAAAGTCAATGTTTCGGGTTGATACCCTTCTTCAGAAAATATTTTTCAGACATCAACTTTCTTGCTCCTCTACTATTATATCTGTTAATGGGGACTGTTGTCCAACTGTTCTTCTCTCTGTTGGGGCTCTATCCTACTGTTTACTCCCTACCCCACTCACCACCCCCCCTCCCTATTTACCTGCATATAAACTGACAATTTCCCAGCTACCATCAGTTCTGAGGAAGGGTCACTGGACCTGAAATTTTAACTCTGATTTTTTTCTTCGCAGATGCGGCCAGACCTGCTGAGATTTTCCAGTAACTTTTGTTTTTGTTCCTGATTTACAGCATCTGCAGTTTTTTTCGATTTTTATTATGAATAATTTCATCCCACCTTCTGATGAAGACAGCCAGAAGTTCTCTTGGCATCTGGCCAACATTCACTCCTTAACCAATATTACGGCAACACATTAATTGCCAATTCATCTCATTACATGTTTACAGAATCGTGTTGTGTGAATTTGTACATTAGTTCTGCTGATCAAACCATGACTTCACTTCAAAAGAATTTGGTGCTGTGAAACACTTTGGAAAGTTCAGAGGACATGAAAGAGGTGGTAAAAATCTAAGTATCTTATTTCCATCAGTGGTCTCTTACGTACTTTGGGGGTTCTAAACTGGTACTGTGAGCAAGCTAATCAGAGATAGACGAATGGAAATTGCACATACTGATCTCTAATTATAATGCATATCATGCACTTTGATGGTTCATACAGGACTTGGCGCATGCAACAACTCTCACTGAAAGCATGAGATAGATTTACCATAATCTCGTAATCACCAAAAGAATGACCGCATAAGTCGGCCTAACTCATTTCCAGATTGGACTCTGACAAACCAGTATTACTAGTTTCTGCTTTGAAAAGATTAAAAGATACACACTGTAGATATTTAATTTTTTTTAGACTGTACTTCAAGGGAATCTGCAGAATATTTTACAGGTGATTTGGCATCTCAGTAGCTTATGTACACACTGGGCTGATAAATGGCAAGTAATATTTGTGCCACACAAGTGCCCAATGAATACCATCTCTAACAGTCAAAATTATCCCATCATTCCTTGAAATTCAGTGGCAATACCACTGCTGAATGATCACGCAATATGAACATCTTGGGGTTACAATTTACCAAAAACTCAAATAGACTAACTATATACATACAATAGCTGCAAGAGCAAGAGAAATGGGCATTCTTTGGCAAGAAACTCACCCGGTGACTCTCCAAAGCCCAGCATCTAGAAGGCCCAAGCCAGGACAACTGACTATGGCAGCTGCATGCACCATTTACAACATGCATCATAGCAAGCTTCCCTCGACAGCAACTTTCAAACCCATCACCTCCACCAGCCTAAAAGCGCAATGGCAGTCAGTGAGTGGAAACAGCAACACCCATATGTTCGTTCCTAGACAACATACTATTCTAACATGGAACTCCCACCACTGTTCCACAGGACTGTAGTGTACCTACACCGCATGAGCTGCAGCAGCTTAAGAAAATGGTTCATCTCCAACTGGTCAAGGACAATTAGGGATGGGCAACAAATGTTGACCTTGCCAGTGACACCACATCATGTGAAAGAATAAATAAATAAATTGACCGTGAAGATCTCCATGACAATCCCTCTGTTTTTCAAGGAAGAAAAAGTGCAGTAAAAACAGACGTGGTTTCACTGGAGGCGAATGTTGCACACCTGTTATCTTCAAGGCTAAAATGCACCAGAGAGACAGTGATCAGAGTTGTATCATGTTGTGGAATCTGACCATGAGCCAAACTCCACCAATAATCACAGTACAGACAGTAGCTGCCAAGGTCACTTCTGCTTTAAGACTTTATGCCCCAGGCTCATTCCAGGCTACATTTTCATTTAAAGGCAAGGGATATCAAAACCAATCTATGACTATCAACACATGCTCCTGCAGGTTAATGCTTTCTTCCCAAGCAGCCATCATGATGCTTCTATTGTAAACCAATCCACCATGACCTGATTAACTATCCAAAGAAATCTGAAAATGTGGCTCCTTGGAGATTGGCTAACACCAGCTCTCTGGGAACTAGTTTCACCGGCTGGCAGGGATTGTATTGGCAAGGCGGTCACAATTGATGCCGGAAATCTAAAATAAAAACAAAAAAAAAATACTGAAAATACTCAGCAGGTCTGGCAGCATCTGTGGAGAGAGAAACAGAGTTAAAATTTACACTCAAGGTAACCTTTCATCACGGCAGCTCTGTTCAAATTTCTCCACAGATGCTACCTGACCTGCTAAGACTTAGAAGCAGTTTTGTCTTTGTTGTAACAATTGTATGTTCTTATTTTTTCTATATGTTTGATTGTGGTAGAAGAAACTGCTGCTAAACACGGGGATAATTTCATCAAATATGTTGGGGGAGGATGGTGATGTCATCACATATGGAGATTCATTATGGTTCAGGAGATAATGGGGGTGGGGGCAGATATGAAACCAGACAATATTCTATGTCACAGATATTTTGAGGCCACTGCCGAAGGGAAAAGGATTGAGCACAGCCCTTGCTGGTGCTTCAGAGAGGTAAGGCAAAAAATACTGGAGTTAA
Organism: Ginglymostoma cirratum; assembly: GCA_024137785.1. Classification (NCBI taxonomy): domain Eukaryota; kingdom Metazoa; phylum Chordata; class Chondrichthyes; order Orectolobiformes; family Ginglymostomatidae; genus Ginglymostoma; species Ginglymostoma cirratum. The sequence goes on along the minus strand of JAHRHZ010000047.1, from coordinate 1,840,827 downwards.
AACCAGGCAGTGGCCAGACCAGCTAAAAACAAGGTAGCTGGTCACGCTAGGATTGTAATGCACAATTAGCCAGCAATCCTTCACTGCAATGCAGGCAGCAGGTCACATTTGTGCGGTATGTTTGTTGCATCAAGCTGATAAAAACTGCGCTGTTGACTGGCTAGACATATCAGAGTGCCACTCAAGGCTAGCCTGCCTCTCTTAAAGCAATTGATTGATTTATTGTTGTCACATGTACTAAGATACAGTAAAACATTTTGCGTGCTATACAGGCAGATCACACCATACAAAGTACATCAGGGTAACAGAACAGAGTGAAGAACACAGTGTTACAGCCGTAGAGAAGATGCAGAGAGGCAGATCAGAATTAACATTTGAGAGGTCAGTTCAAAAGTCTGATAATGGCAGGGAAGAATTTGTTTGTACGTGTATTCAAACTTTATGTCCTCTGCCCAACAGAAGGAGGTGGTAGAGAGTATAACTGGGGTGGGAGGGGTCTTTGATTATGTTGGTTGCTCTCCCCAGGCAGTGGGAAGTATAGGCGGAATCAGTAGATGGAAGGCTGGTTTGTGTGATGGACCGGGCTATGTTCAAGACTCTCCGTAGTCTCTCACGGTCTTGGGAAGAGCAGTTGCCATACCACACTATGATGTATCCAGATAGGATGCTTCTATGGTGCATCTATAAAGATTGGCAAGAGTCTTTCTGGACATGCTGAATTTCCTTAGCCTCCTGAGGAAGTAGAGACATTGCTGTGTTTTCTTGACCATCATGTCAACGTGGGTGGACCAGGGCAGATTATTAATGATCATCACTCCTGGGAACTTGATGCTGTTGACCATCTCCACCTCAGCACCACTAATGGCAGACAGGAGCATGTCTTCAGGTCTGCTTCCTGAGATACATTGATGCTACAACAGGTGTTGGTATCCATGCTGGAAGTGATTCTGACTTGGAAGGGAGCGCTGCAAATGGCACAACATTAAAGAGTGTGCTCCAAAATGTGGATGCTGCACTGGTGGAGGGCAACAGCCTGCAATAAACAGGTGAGTAGAAACAAACATTGTTTATTCTTGCTGAAAAACAGAGTGCAAAGTGTGGCACCATCTACAATGTCCAAAATTCTGTCACATTAACCTAGCGATAACCATGAGAAATTAGCTGCATTGACTTCAATTCAACAGGGATGGTAGAACTATTGCAATTGCTGCTCAAATATCTACAGTTCACCAGCACCATTAGTTAAGCACTGCACATGGCCACCAAACTACTTCTCCTCCATCTCCTTTGAGATATGTTGTGCTTCGCTTTTCTGGGAAAGAAAGTTACAAGGAATGAACGATACAATCTTCCTTGTAATGATCTCAAGCGATAGCTTCTCCTTTTCACCAGCCATTAAACAGGACTACAAATGCATTGCTACAGCATTGCTTATCCCAAGCGTTTTCATCTCTACACAATTATCTTACATACTTTTCATTTAAAAAGGTAAACTATTATTTTGTATATATACAGCTTTTGGATTGGCTGACAAAAGCAATCTTCCTACATGCTGCCATTTACTTCAAAGTTTTCTATTTCTTCATTGGACACAAATATTGCTGGCAAGGACCAGTATTCATTGGTTGTTCCCATTTGCCCTTGAAAAGGTAGTGGAGTGGTATCTTTCTGAACCAGGGAGTCCATGTGATTTGGATCCACAGAACTGTTACAGAGGGAATAATAGGTTTTGAGTCAGTGACAATGAAAGAAAGGTGAAGTGTTTCCAGTTGGGACAGCATGTGAGTTGAGGGGACATCACGAGATGTTTTGATGTGACACATCACTTGACTCACCTTACCTGTGCACTTGGTTTTTTGGAGCCAGCTTGGCAGATTGATTTTATAACTGATGCAGTTTTAGAAAGTAGATTTTCAGAACTGCGATCATGTTCTCACAATGTACCTGCCACTATAACTCTAGTGAGAATACTGAATTTGTTCTTCACTCGCGAGTTGGATCTAAGTCAAGCTATTTCAACAACATGCTTATTGTACTATGATACAATTTTATAGTGTTCTTCTGTTAGCTACTACATATCCTGTGTTTCAACTCTCACTAATTTTTCTTTGTTTTTATCATTTCTGGTTTGGACTGAAGCCAGGTATGGAAGTTAATTATGAGTTGATTCTTGTTCAAAGTACTTTATAGATGTTTCAGTTTCAAAGAAGCATTATGCTCCAACATTTGGCAGATGTTTGAATGTCAACAGGGGCCTCACAGGAAGGTTGGTGCCAATAGAATGTTGTAATCAAAAGAAAGAGAAACCAAAGTTTACATTGGATTTAGACTGGGTTTTGTCATGAGGATTGTGGTTGCCAAAACTACAGGACGGAGCTCTGATTGCTTCTCGTTATCTTCCAATTGTCAACTTTTTGGTAGTTCATAGAACCTCACTTCTAAGAATTAAATGATTCAATGGACTCCTTGGAGTCCACTGGAAGCTGTTTGCATTGATCAATGTCTTCACAAACCAAGCAAGATACAATTCCATGTACCTTAGACATTATGGATTGTAGATCGCGCTTTAATAAAGTGGCCAGTTACATCTCACTCATTTTTCTTTTGCTTTATCCCTTAACAATGTCTGTTTCTCTGTCTGTCTTGGTGTGAGTGAGGTTAGAATCATAGAAGACTAGGTTTAAATCATAGATATTAACTAGATTAACTTTGCTCTGCTAAAGCTACTGTATTAATAATAAATTGTCAATTATTTTGGTTAAGCTGTAAATCTAGTGTCTGATATCGGTTATTCACAAAATCTGGTGCTAGTCATTCAAATGTTTGGTTAGGAACAACTGGGGTCAATTTTGAGAATCATTGAATGTTTTAATTTTACTGTGTTATGAGTGTAGGTATAGGGAGGCTGATTTGATTTGGCTGTCTTTATAACAACAGTTATTCAATATCAAAAATGTAAATGCATTAATAATTCTCAAAAGGATGTGAATTTCTCAAGATAACCCAATGATACATAATCTTTTCTTTTTTATAATTTTTGAAAAGATGTGATTAATCTTGGTAATATACGGAATTTACTTTCAAGCCCCCTCCCACCCCCAACCATTGCATGTGTTTATGGAATAGAATCCATTACACGACAATTATTAAGTTTCATTCCCAAACTAAGTTGGAAGTTCTACTCGAGTGGTTAAGGCAATGGCTTCAAAGTGCAGACTTTTATAGGGGCCTGAACAACATGGGTTACGACAAGATTTGTGGCAGAATCAGATAAGGAGTCAGGTGAGGCTTACCTCAACAATGTAAAGATGTAAAGAAATGGAGGTCTTAACTTCTATCTATAACTTAAACTTTCTGCTGATTGTGAAAAGCCTCCTTGTTTAACAGCACCAATTAGCAAATTCCACAGGTATCAACTGCATGCATCTCTCATCCACTGACATTAGCATCCAGCATTTGCCAAACCCTCATGGCCTTCATAGCACCTTTTCTTTCCACTTCCAGGCCGTGTAGGAAGCACAGACTAAGGGAGCACTGGCAACTAGCATTATAACACTGCAGCAGGGACACTATGCATAGGGACAGGCACCAAACTTACAGACTGGGCCAGTCTGCATCATCAGCCTACCCCTTCAGGAGCAAGTAAGGATGGGACATCAATGCTGACCAGCCAACCATGCTCATTTCCCACGAATGAATAAAGAGAGTTGCAGTGGTTCAAGGAGAAGGCTCACTATCTTCTAGAAAACAGTCTTCTAAGAAACATAAGGGGTATTTTTATGCATGTAACATACATCTAGCATGTTCACTTAAAACTGAATGTATTTGTTCCTGGATTAATGTTTTTTTGAAATAGCATTAATGTATCCTTTACACAAAGAAGCAGTTAGTTAGTCAAAATTGCATTTTTCCTGATAAATGATTAACAGAGTTTCATAATTTCAACATAATGGAGAACTTCCATCATAGGAATCTGTTAGAATAATGTGAGGGGTGAAAATGGGACTAAAGTAACCGGAAGAAAAAACAAGGAAATCTAAACTGGGAGAGAGAGAGTGACAAATAAAGAACTCTAAAAGATTGCACATCAGGATTAAAAGGAATAAACTGCAAATTAACCACTATTTTACATACATTTATGTGGTTAGTTGAAGGGCTATTTGCACTAGGTTGCCTATCCGATTACCTATAGCTAGTATAATTAGATCATTACATTAAACACATGCTATTATGTAAATTAAACACATGCTATTATGTAAATCTAGAATATAATCTAGAAATCCAAAATAGTTTGTGGTTCTCTGCTAATTAAAGAATGCTAAACTGTATGTCTGTAAACTAACTGCAGTCTACATAAAATTATTTCTCAGTTGCTTATATCTGGTATCTGTTAATCTCATGTTCTGTTTTTACAGATTGGTGCAAAATTAATTTAATGCTAAATACTATACAACAGCTAAGAACAAGATGTTGAATTTGTACTGAGAAATAACCAATTAATATTATCAAAAGCAAATACTATCTAATTTGTCTGGGAGGAGATATAAGTGACACATTCCCTACTTACAGGAGGAATTTTTCAGTTAATTGTTCATTGCTTCCTCATACAGTTCCATATACACTGATTACACAAATGACTGGGCCCTGGTTATTGGATAGGGTTGTCAACAACATCAAGAGTGATGATGCAAGACCAGAAGGTAATGCAAATAACACACATTTAAATTCAACGCAGACAAAGAATAAAGCCTGTGACTTTCCTGCTGCTTTCGTGCCACACTGGGGAATAATATGTGATCCCTCAAGGTAGCCCAGGTGCCAAATGCAAAACAGTTCATACTTTAACATGTCAAAACATGGGTGAAACCTTACCTCTATCTCATTACTTAATTGTTTCACAACGGTTGTGATGTATTTTATATGTCCCTCCAAAAGTTGCCGAGCATAAGTCTCTCCTTCAGCTTTGTTTTGCACAGGCTGCATTTCTGAATCAATGTCATCCTTGGAAATCCAGCCTTGATCCATGATAGGTTTGTCTTGAAATGGTACAATCTTCTAATTAGCCCACGTGCTTGGTAAATGTATTGGGAAGATCTAGTCTTTGAATTCATCATAAACAGGAATGAGAAAAAAACATTATTAGCAACCAAAAACGTGAACCTGAATAAATGTGGCTAATGTGGTCACAATCCATGTTTGAACACATCATTTGGTTTTCGGATCAGTTGAGATTTATTCTACCCAGTGACGTCTGCATTCTAATGAATATCAGAAAAAATGTTAAGAAGACACTGACCCTAATAATATCTTCTTCTATTGTATTATAATGACCTTTATTTATAAATCTCTTGATGTTAATTCCTTGATAGATTGGATTGGATTGCACAGTAGTCATCTTGGAATGAGGTATTTTGGAAGTAGGTGTCAGGCCAAAGGAAGCTAGAAGTTATGGATGGCAGGACAGCGAGGGGATTTTAAAAAATGAAAAGCATTGGGAGATCGAAGTCAGTATGGGTTAGGAAGAACATGAATAATTAGTTGATAACAAATACAACACAGGTAAAAGGGTTTTGATGAGCCAAGATTTACAGGACATGGAGAAGGGGAGGCCATTTATTCAACGGAATAGTCAAGCCAAGAACTGATAAAGGCATGGATGAAAGTTTCAGCCGAGTATGGGCTGAGGAAAAGATACATGTGATGCAACACAAAAAAAAGTGTACACTTTTTGGAATGGACAAACTTTGGAGTAGGAAGCTCAGTTTAACATTCAATAGGATGCAGATGTTGGTTCAGCCAGAGAAAGTGGCTGAAGAGATGGATGGAACTTATTGCCAAGAATTAGTAGTAGATGCTGAAGATAATAGATTTAATCTTCTAAACATTCTTTGAAATTGTAATTTCACCAACAATGGATGTTGCACAAACAAGCTAGCAGAAACCAAATATGTCACTGAGAGAAAGAGCTGAGTGTTGCCAGCATGCAGATGGAACTTGACCCCCAAGCTTCACAATGATGATCTGAAGGAATTCCTTGAGGTAATTGTGTGAATAGAAGAAGCAGCTATTCTACTTATTATAGGATGAGTAAGAGTAGAACCGACAGAAAACCATGTAAGGATGATTCCATTGGACTGGATAATGAGTTTGGACGAATTAACCTTGTCAAAGGTTACAAGGAGATTGAGCAAAGGACTTTAGTTTTGTGGGTATGGAGGAAGCCAAGAAGCAGAAAAGACAGCCAAACAAAGAAATGCATATGCTCCTCACATTTGCAGTGAAGGAGGAGAAGAATTTAAAAGGTACAGTCATGAAGGAAAAATGCTTGAGATTAGCTTTGCTCTCTAGGATAATCCTGAGAAGGGGGTGGTCCAGCCAGATGTGGTGACATACAGCTGTAAACCAGATCTGCAAAGATCGGCACCTCTTCAATCTGGGTGAATGAATGTGAGGAACATAACTTGGAGAACAAATAAGTTGGAAGTGAGAATGACTTTGCCAGGGTTGGGGGCAGGATGAAGACATTAAAAGTGGAAATAGGGGATTGGCTGAGGGAGTAGGTTGCAGTGGAAGCATTATAATGTATGCCAGGTCAAAAACTGGGAAGCTGGCAGCTTCAAAGTGTGGTTGTAATTGAATTGGAAAAGAGTTTTTCAGGATAGCTTCAGAAAGAGGTCAAAGGAGCATGGGAATATGGGTGATAAGAGAAAAATCAATACATGAGAAAAACAATCAGTGGAATTTGTTAGAAAAATTGGCTGAGAAAAGTGTGGACAGAAAGAAAATCTGAAACTTTTCACTTGATGCTGTTGGCATATATATCAAGTGTCAAAACCAGAGTTCATTATTAAACCCCTTCAACAAAGTTACCCATGGCTAGAGTTTCTGCAAAGGTGAAATACTGTCAAAACATGATTTGCATTGGTTAATGAGTGGAAATGATTTGCTCCATCAAGTGTCCACACCCAGTCTAATTCTGCTCTCCTTTCAACCCCCAGCACTCTGAAAATCTCCACATGTAACTTTTTAATTCCCTTTTGGAAGTATTATGGACTTTGCTTTGACAATGGTTTCCAACAGATTATTGCAAACTCCAACTACTTTTTGTTTCAAGACAATTTTTAACATCCCTTGTTAATAATTTTCATCATCAGCTTCAACCTGTGTTCTTTGATTACAAGCACCTATCTACTCTATCTCAAACTCAATAGCTTCATTAGGTCCCCTCTTGGCTGCAGTGAAAACGTGCAATTTGCCTCATCTTTCCTATCATTTTCATCCCCTGGTAACATCCCTGTGAACATAGGCTGAACCTTTACAGTTGAAATCCCTTCTGCATTGGATTATCATTCATGACAGATATGCAAGTGCAGTCCAGAATAGATAGACTCATGCTGCAGTTCTCCATCCCCAAGCAAATAAAGAACCTGACCTTGCACTTCCATTCCCATTAGTAACTAATCTCATCATGTAGGAGAATTCAAAACCTCCATGGAAGGAGTAAATTGAATCATGTCCAACTAAACTCTAGTGCTCCAAAAGGGAAAGGCATTACAACCTATTATTGATAATTTTATTCATTAGTAATAAATCTATTGTATTTATGATGTGGTTTTAAATTAACATGTGTATTTTTCTCTGTATATTTACATATGAAAGAATAGATAATATAAGCTTATTGGAACAATATGCAGAATCAAAACTGAAAGGACTTGCTTCAGTACAGGAATAAGTATGCTCCATGAATTAATTATTAACTAAGAAAATCTATGAAAAGCTATAGTACCTACAGCAAAAGCTTATTATTTTTAAAAAAACTGAATGAAAACTATTTCACAAGTCTAATTTGTAAAATAATCAACCAATATTTTTGTAAGTCTTAACCAAGTAATACAACATCTATTGTATAATTTAACTTTCTCCTTCAAAATTCCAAATTCTACATTGTGTGCTGGTCTCTAACAACATAGTTAGCTACAAAGACTGCCTAAAACAATAGTGAGTGCAGTTTTTCTCTTGGTTCATGAAATGTGAAGCCAAATATCAATGAAATCAATAACAGTGCATAAAGTTTTTCTCAATTGGTAGGTTTAAAGTCCTTATTGCTGGATATCACAAAACAATTTCAGATGCATTAGTGGACGTGTGAGAATGGTGCAAAACAGATGAACATTACATACCATCTCAGCTAATCTGGTATGATTATCTGTAACAGGACAAGACAGGAGGGGATTTCCTGGATGAGTGCTGTGACAATCAGACATGTTTTCGGAATGACAGCATAAAGTGGCACACAAAGGCCTCAATTTGTGTTTTCTCACAGGAATTCAACCTAGACTGTAAAAGTGCATAAAATCTGGTCATTTATCCATCCACAACTGAATACATAAAATTTATTCTATAATGGGAAACATAACCATATAGCCCACATTGTATGAATGTTTGGTCTCTGGTTTGTATTAAGTTGGCTGATCCCAACCAGGTTATCAGGTGATTGTCGGCTTTTGACCCTAGTGTTTCTATATAAGGCAGAAGAAGGGTATGCAAAAAGTTATATCTCTCAAACATAATTCAATGATAGCCACTGGAAACAACAAAAGCGGCGGAATTAGATCATTACAAAAATCAGACTTGGTGCTCCCTATGATAGAAAATCCTGACAATGCTCAATGTTCAATATCACAGGCAAAGATGATTGGAAGATTGTCAGAACATATGAGACAACAGATCACATGGAATAATGTTATTTCTGGTGAGAAGCAAATCAAGATGTTCAACACAATTTCCTTACCAAACTACAAATATAGTAAAAGGTATCCCATTAAACTATTTTGACTCTAGTAACGTTAAATAACTATTTCTCAAGGAAGGAACAAAGATGTAATTCATCATATGTGGTAACAACAGGAAAAAGACTTTGTCCTTTTCCCTGTGAGGTTAATGGCAAGAAATACAAATTACAGCCCACTATATCTTAATGTGTAACAGACTGAAAGAGAGCCAATTAAAAGTAGTTCACAGATATTGTACTCCTCACACATTTCAGAAAATAAATCTCAACAACTCTGCCATATTTTATTGAAGTGAGATATAATGCTCCATATCTTTCTGACAAAGGATTAGACTGTTCTAGCACCTTGGTTGCATCTACAGTCTTAGGCTTCCTATATATTTGCCAGTCATAGTTCCACGAGGAATCTGCCATAATCAATACTTAATTGAGGTTACTGAGATAGAAGACTTGATTTAAGTTACCACTTCAGCTTCGGCACTTGAATCAACTCTCTTTGAAAACATATGGCAGCATTTTACTGCCTGCATTCAAAATTGTTGGTTAAAACATAGAACTTGGTACTACAAGAAGTAGTTGAGGCAAATACCATGGAGGCTTTTAAGGATAAGCTAGATAATGCAAGGAAGAGGAAGGAATTGACCATTTTGCTGTTAGGGTTAGATGAAGAGGGGTAGTGTATGGAGCATAAAAGGTGGCGTGAGCCTGTTGGCAGAATGGTCTGTTACCATGGTGTAAAGCTCTGCATAATTTTATATAATTTTTACTGTAAACAGTTAGAACAGTTGGCTTAGAAGTAGGGATCAGAACCAGCACACTACAAGAGCCCCCACGTGATGCATATATTACTGAAGAATTAATTGGGTTTCAATTAGTCGCACAAATATGGGGAGCAAGCAAAAATATGACTTTTATGGAGTGTGGTTGACTAAAAGAAAGCTCTGACATTAAAAGTATGAACTTAAAATCTGTTTGCGTAAAGCTATCTTTTGAAGTATAACAGCCAACACAGGAAGAGGTGCACCTAACCAATCAGCAAGATATGAAAGTGCTGACGAGTACATCTTCTTTCAAATGTATGAAAATATACAGCCACAGTTGTTAATATTGTGACTCATTACCATTTTTGAATAGAAATACATACGTGAACCTTTCTCTTAACAGCCTTCAATGTATTTATATGAGGAGTCAAGTTGAATGACTGCACTTTCATGGCATTAGATGAGTAGCAAGAATTGACAACTGAGCAGCTACAGGACAAACATGCAACAATGCCATTCACTACCAAATGGGCACACCTAAATAATGCGCAGTTTAGAAATCCATTTAACTCACAACCGTACCTTATTCACAGATTTTAATGCAGGAAGGTGATTTAGATCCTGGGTCTTATTCTTAATCACCAGAGTAAAATTTGTCTTTCAGATCAGTGGGAACAGCCAACCCAGCACTGGGAGCAAACATTGGGTGGCCAGGAGACTTGGCCTGCACTGAAGACAATGTTCTCAGCTTTCAGTTATCTTGCACAGTAATGTTCAGGATTGCCTCACGTTTAGGGTACAGGGGATGTCTGAGGCAGGAAATTGTATATTTCTAAAGTCACCATTAAGTGAATTCATAAACCAGGGTGATGGATGAGGTGTCTTTGAATCTTTACAAAAATCCTCTCAGAATTCTGCCTTCTCTATGCTTGCTTCTTCTTTATGTAAAGTTGGAGAAGGGTAAAGAGTAATTTTCAAGGAGGGGAACATACTTCAAGGTTTGGTTATGTCAAACTTTGGCCTTTCAGTTCTCATGTTGGGCAAACTTAGAAGGTGGAAATTGAATATGAAACTGAACACACTGCCTTCTTCCCCTCCTTCATTTCTGATGAAGGGTTTAGGCCTGAAACGTCGGGTTTTCCTGCTCCTGTGGTGCTGCTTGACCTGCTGTGTTCATCCAGCCCCATGCTTGTTACCACGCTGCCTTTGTAACTTTCGTTGGTGCATGATGGTTAGATGTGATATCATATAATACAGCTAATTCATACCTCTTGGAAACTGAGAGTATTTGTCAGAATGATCTTTCAATCTAACATCTATTTGTTTGCTTGCTGAAATAGACACAAATTTCACAAAGATCATTAACTCTGAGATTTACAGATCATGACTATAAGTCGACACAGTAAAAGGACAACACCACTTTTCCCCAAAACTTATACCTATATGCTGAGTATGTATAAAAATATATCTCCCCTATCAGCTGCACCATAGCAGTCAACCTCAATTTTTCACCTCACAAATGCACTCATTTCTTATTGGTAGCTTACAACTGGGTGCAAGAAATCAAGCTGTACTGTAAAGGTGCACAGGAGTTTAAGATTTGTCCACACAGCAGGACCCACAGAAAGAAAACTCTTTCACCTCAGTTGCCTCCATACCAACACTAGACTAACCACCATAAATATGTTTCACAGTTTGTGAATGACACTGCAGCAGATTTTCAAGCTATTCTTGACATTTTCAATTCTGCATACAAGAACGTTGGCTCATCCTGCATCGTTGCCAAAATAAAACTAATATCTGAATCCTAAGTGGTCAAACAAATATTCCACACACCATGTAAGCTGAAGGAGAAGCTCTGGAATATTTAAACCACTCCCAATATCTTGGCAACCATCTGTCTCAAAAGGCCACCATTGACATGGAGATCAAAGACTGGATCAGGGATGCCTGCACCTCCTTTACAAACTACCACAGTGAGTGCTTCACAATCAAAGACCTCCACAGTCAATGCAAATATTAGTATACAGAGCCACTGTCATCATTGCACCCTGTACTGCAATAAGACATGGACAGCAATTTGACTGTAAATTTGACTGTAATGTATATCACTGATGTTATTATCTAAAGGAATATCTGATATCTAATGGAATGAGGGAACAGATGATGAACAAAAGATATTTTCTACCCAACTTGTTCATTGATGTTATTACACACTTCTGGTACAAGGGGAACTTGAACCCTGCCTCCTGGCTTAGAAGTAGGGATCAGAACCAGCATACCACAAGAGCCCCCAGGTGGCGTATATATTACTGAAGAGTTAATTGGGTTTCAATTAGTCGTACAAATATGGGGAGCAAGAAATCAGTGGGGTATGACTTTTATGGAGTGTGGTTAACTAAAAGAAAGCTCTGACATTAAAAGTCTGAACTTAAAATCTGTTTGCATAAAGTTATCTTTTGAAGTATAACAGCCAATACATACAGATCTAGAGAACATTGTTCAGCAGTGCTACCAGTCCCTCAGGTTTCAATGGGAGAACTGTTGTATTATCACTAGTGTCCTTTTTGAAACCAGTTCTCCAAGCATTCAGGAAAAACTGCTAAATCAACCTTGATAGACTTGATGCCATAATCAGATGGCTGAAAATCATGTTCCCTGCCAGTTTTCTTAACTCTCAAACAACCAATGTTCCAGGGAGCACCAAAAAAACTCTAAAATTCCCCCTAAAGTGCAGCAGCATTATACTTAATGGCTGTAAAGAACTTGCTACCAATTGTTCAGAATGGTTACAACTTGTTCATCAAGTTGTTTTGAGTCACAACATCCTAAAGATGACGTATTGCCTGGCAGTGCAGGAAAAAATATAAGCAAATCTTGCACTCTGGATCCCACCACCCTTTTGGATGTCCTAGTTCACATGCCAAAAGAAATGAATCATTCCATTCGATGTCTTAAAAACCCATGGACAAAAATCCTGGCCTTGAATAGCTGTCATCTTCAAAACAAGGACCAGCCACAGCTGCTGTTGAAAGGAGCTAAATAAAATTGGCATGTAAATTACAGGACAAAAATAGGCTATATTATACTAATACTTTAGCATATCTCATATCAATTTTGCTTCCTCTTGATTTTGCTGTTTAGAGTTCTGTAAATAATTGACTGAAATTACCTCATTTTAACTAAATCATAGTAAGTCACTACAGAATTATACCTTAGGAGCAGTGATTCTGAGGGCTAAATGGACTCTTTGTTCCTTCCAAAAAGGTTCACGTTACATTGCCCAAAAAGAAATACTGTGTAACTACATTTGGGAATTGAGATTAGTGTTTTTCTATGCTATGATAATAGTTTGCATATATACTATATCTATGTTATATATACACGCATTAGAAGAACATTAAAAAGTATGACATATTTTCTTATTTTAAATTTTTCCTCAGTTAGTTGTTTATAATAAATAATGTTCTGCTTTTTATTTAGCTTCTATCAATATTTGCGTCTCCTCATAGAAGACTACATAAACTTTTTTATGACCAAGACTGATAAGTATGTTTTTGGTTCTTATCCAAACAACTCCAATTAGAATTGCACTTTAACTTGGCATAAACCCTCACTATGAGACCTCATTACAATAATTACACAATACTTACATTTTTCAAACTTACCAGTTTATCAGCATCCTCAAATTAGCAGTGCATTATATTTAAAGTGCCTGCAGTTAAGTAAAGATTACACATTTATCAAGTTCCTTAAGAAACGTTTGTTGGTAGTAGGTTCTGTTACCTGTTCAATTACTCAGTAGAATTACTCAAAGAAATGCAAGCTTAGGTAATGTCGAAAACAGGTTACCTGAAATATAAAAGCAACTCATATATAGTGTAATATTTTTACATAATAGTTCCAATAAAAGTTCATCTCAACCTGAAATGCTAAGCAGGATATTTTCCTCTCACGAGTGGTAAGCTTGGAGACAGAAAGGGCAGATTGCCTATTGCCACTGGAATTAACTGAGCTGTAAGCATCCCTGTCACCATGTGGCATACACAACCGGTCAAAATGCTGCGGCTTCATGTCATCTCAGTTGTGGGTAGCAGCTTGATCAAAGGCATCAGTGCCTCCTCAAGGAATTGGACTTGAGAAGGCATGAGAGTCCACCCCTGCCCTTGCTTCCAATCTCATTGCCTCCTTCTCCACATGAAACCCACAATGTGAATCACCCACCCTTCACCACTTTACCTACTTGTGCCCTGGGTCTTTGCCAATTCACATACCCCAGTGTGCGGTGGGAGCTTGTTTTCTACCAGTAGCAACTTCAGCATCCTCAGTGTTAGTGTTAAGCACAAGAGCTGCCCGCCAATCAGCTTGGTGAGACTTCCAGATTTGGGGTTTTTATCCCAGCAGTGACCTTGCTACTGTTTAGTTGGCATGTGATTCAGTGTATCTTCCAAAGAGGTACTGGGAGTCTCTTGTCAGCCTTTCAGCTGGCAGGTGAGAAACCACAACAAGATTCTGCCTGTAAACTCGGTTCCTCTCCAAAGATGCTCCCTGGGTTGCTGAGTTCACTGCAATATTTTCATAGATCCCAGGCAGAGGAGGTTGATAAGTGACCTCGTAGAGGCTTATAAAATCATGAAGGGTATAGATAAGGCGAATGGCAGGCCTCCTTTTCCTAGGGTGTAAATTTCAAGACGAGGAGGCATATTTTTAAGGTGACAGGAGGAAGATTTTAAAAAGGTGAGTAACTTAGCTTATGTGAGGGATGAACTTCCAGAGGAAGCGGTGGATGTGGGTTCAGTTACAATGTTTAAAAGACATTTGGATAAGTACATGAATAAAAAATGTTCGGAGGGACATGGGCCAAACACAGGCAGGTGGGAATAGTTCTATTTGGGTTTATGGTGAGCATGGACTGGTTGGACCGAAGGGTGTGTTTCCATGCTGTAAGGCTATGTAACTGTAATCCTGGTACTTTTTCCCTGAATTTCTGGTTTTCAGTACCTGTCTTATTCCAGCCCCAAATAAGGCATATTTTGCTGGTTAAAAGAATTAAAGAAGGCAATGGGAAGAGCAAGAATGGTAACTCAATATTAGAGGATATATGATCTTCAGACTTGACAGGGAACAATGTGAAAGAGGAGGTGGTGTGGCTGCATTATTAATTAAGGAGTCAGTTACTGCAGAAAGAAGGTCTGGGAATTTGGAAAGGTGCTCAAATTAGGCTTTGTGGGTTGAATTTAGGAATAAAAATAGGGCAGTCACACTGCTGGGAGTTTATTAAAGACCTCAAAACAGTCAGCAGGTTAGGCCATAGCTAGAGTACAGCGCACAGTTCTGGAATTCACATTATCAAGTCAGGTCACCATAGTGTTACCAGAACACAGGGCTGCTCTCTCATTAGACAAAGATGACTGGTGATGACTTAACCTGAGGCTCTATGGAAAACAATTTTAGTATGTATGATTTAACCTGAGGTCCACTACACCTCAGGCAAGGGAAGAGATTGAGAAGGAGAGTTCTTCAATGGCAACCTCAGCTGGTGGAGGAACTGAATCCAAGCTGTCAGTATCACACAGCTTTGCAAACCAAACATCCAGCCAACTGAACTAAAATAACCACAAATCCACATTATAGGAGGGAAGTGATAGCACTGGAGAAGGGGCAGAGGAGATTTACCAGGATGGAGAGTTTCAGTTATGAAAAAAAGAGATTGGACGTACTAAAATTGTTTTCCATAGAGCAGCGCAGATTGAGAGGGGACATGACTAAGATGTATAAAATTATGAGGGCATACATAGGGTTGACAGGAAGAAACATTTCCCCTTGGTGGAGGGATCAATGACCAGGAAGCATAGACTTAAGGCAAGAGATACGAGGACAAACTTATTGTGGTTGGTTGGCTCGCCGAGCTGGTTTGTTTTTCCGCAGACGTTTCATTACCCTGCCGAGTAACATCATCAGAGCAGCCTCCGATGAAGCGCTGTTGTGTTTTCCCGCCTGTTATTTAAACTGTAGTGTCCATTGAGCTGGGTTACCTCAATTCTGGTTTTCCTTCGCAGTGGAGTATATATAGGGTCTAGCTCTGTGTTTGTTGATGGCTTTCTTCATGGAGAATCAGGCCTCTAGGAATTCCTGTGCTTGTCTCTGTTTGGCCTGTCCCAGGATCCTGGTGGTTTTCCTTATCCATGTGGATGGAGATAAGTGAGTACTGGTCATGTCTTTTTTGTTGTCACCCCAATCCCAGGCCCCAAGAAGACTTTCCACATCAGGCAGATGTTCACCTGCACATCTGCCAATGTGGTATACGGCATCCGCTGTACCCATTGTGGCTTCCTCTACATCGGGGAAACCAAACGGAGGCTTGGGGACCGCTTTGCAGAACACCTGCGCTCGGTTCGCAACAAACAACTGCACCTCCCAGTCGCGAACCATTTCAACTCCCCCTCCCATTCCTCAGATGACATGTCCATCCTGGGCCTCCTGCAATGCCACGGTGATGCCACCCGAAGGCTGCAGGAACAGCAAATCATATTCAGCCTGGGAACCCTGCAGCCCAATGGCATCAATGTAGATTTCACAAGCTTCAAAATCTCCCCTCCCCCAACCGCATCCCAAAACCAGCCCAGCTCATCTCCACCTCCCTAACCTGCTTTTCCTCACACCTATCCCCTCCTCCCACCTCAAGCCACACCCCCATCTCCTATCTACTAACATCATCCCACCCCCTTGACCTGTCCGTCCTCCCTGGACTGACCTATCTCCTCCCTAACCCCCTACCTACACTCACCTTTACTGGCTCCATCCCCGCCTCTTCGACTTGTCTGCCTCCTCTCCACCTATCCTCTCCTCTATCCATCCTCTATCCGCCTCCCCCTCTCTCCCTATTTATTTCAGAACCCTCTTCCCCTCCCCCATTTCTGATGAAGGGTTTAGGCCCGAAATGTCAAGTTTTCCTGCTCCTATGATGCTGCTTGACCTGCTGTGTTCATCCAGCCCCATGCTTGTTATCTCGGATTCTCCAGCATCTGCAGTACCTTTTATCTCTTTTTGTTGCTTGTTGATATTCATGTACTCTTGTGGCTAATTTCCTTCCTGAACAACCACTGTAATGTCTGTTGCAGACTTTGCAGGGAATCTTGTATGTGACGTTGGTCCTGTCTATAGTAGGTAACAGGTCTTTGATTCAGGTTAGCAGTTGGTGTTAGCAGTCAACTAGCAACAAAAAGGCATGGCCAATACTCCATCCACATGGATAAGGAAAACCACCAGTTTGATTGGGACAACACCAGGATCCTGGGACAGGCCAAGCAGGGACAAGCACGGGAATTCCGAGAGGACTGGTTTTCCACTAAGAAGGAATGGATCTGGAATGCACAGTAGAATGGTTGAGATGGGAAATCTCACAACCTTTAAAATTTATTTGGATGAGCACTTGAAAAATCATTATATTCGAGGCTAAGTGACAAGTGCTGGAAAGTGGGACTCGTACATTTAGAGTAGTTTTATCATTGCAGACTCAATGGGCTGGAGGGCCTTTTCTGTATTGTATAATTCTATAATTCTGTGAAATGAGAGCTGGCCAGGATATAATTACTTACAATCAATTTGAAAATCTTTAGGCACTATGTAACATCTATAATTGTACAAAGTTGCACTGTTCACATTTAATTTATAATTTTTGTATGTCTGAGAAGAATAATTAGAAGTTTCAGGTTACAGACAACATTAGTAAGGCCTCAGTAAAAGAACTGACAACTCCTTCACTGTCAAACTCAGATCCTTTTATAGCAATTATACTGTCAGGAATTTGTTTTCATACCATCATTTTCAGAGTGGTGTAAGTGCACAGTGTGGGGTTCTACTGTCTCGTCTCATCAATCTATAAAGAGAAAACTGAGGTCTAATTACCAGCGAAATGTTTCAAATTAGAAAAGAGATAATTTGGAATGTAGCCACAAGGTGTAGGTTGCAGCATATAGAATAGATGGATTTATGGGCAAGTTAGACAAAAATAAGGGGAGGAGGGCAGCAGTGGGGGTGTGCGTGGTGGTCTGGATTAGCTTAGATGGCTAATGAGTGGTGCAGAATATAGCCAACAGTGTGGTTTCAATCCTGCCTTATGCCTCTTGAACCCTGTCTCTTAGCCTTGCCTAACAGTCATATCATAACACGAACTACGATTAGCAAACTTTGGACATCAAGAAAGTTACATGGAAAGAGAATTCTCTTTCCCAAGAAGTCACTGAATTTATTCAAGGGAGAGTTTTTGATAGTGCAAGGGTTATTGGGGTGGCGGGGGAATGGCAGCAAAGGAAGTGGAGTTGAGACCACTACCAGATCAGCCATAAATTTAATGGATGGTAGAGTAGGCTTGAAGAGCCAAATAACCTACTCCTGCTCCTAAATCCTATGTTCCAATAAGAACACAAGGGAAGAAGAAATGTGTTGAAGTTAGATGAAGTAAGGTCCAACAGGATTACGAAGGTGGAAGTTTTGAAATTGTGTTTCTGAAAATGTTGATATTAAAACAAATTCATGACAATACAGTAACTATAAGTAACGATAAGAAAAACAACTTGGAGATGAGACACATAATGTAGTTTTGTCATTCCTAGTCTTAACAAAAAATGATCTTAAGGTGGTTCAAAATTCAGCTCAGAGGAATTTATTACAAGCACAAAAAAGCAGTCCTGGAATGCCACACATCACAATATAATTTCAAACTTTCTTTCCGTAGATTTAACAAATTATGCGGCACCTAGTACTCATTTTATCAAGTTTCAACTGGGGATGAATGATAATCATTCATTTTCAGAAGTCACACGACAATCCACCCCAGGCCAACACCAACACCTCCAAATCATTCATTTTGTATTTGGCCTAACTTGCCTGCTGCTGAACAGCAAGTGATTCCATTTACTTTAAAAGGGACGATTCTACCTCAATCTCGTAGGGATTTCAAATCCTATCATTTTTCTTCAAGCGTCTGTTCAGCTTTGAAAACGTGAAAGATTTAAACTGAGGCCACTTCTTAACTAAATCAGCGTAATTGTCTTGAGTATTCTCACTGACATTTATCTCACATACAAAAAGTCTGCAAAACCGGTTTCTGAGTTGCACAATATTAATGTGTTAATTTGAGTAGATTGTGTGATAGTGGGGCCATACTAAATACACACAGTATTCGTATTTCCAGTTGCAGAAATGGGTGATGACTATTTTTAAGAATGACATGTCAGACAGTCCTCACCATTAAACTGGGATAAACATTGACACAAAGAAGCTCCTTCCTGCAGCAGTCGAAGATGCCAGGCGCCAGAAATTAGTCTTCACATATTTAGGCGGCTCCTTAATCCGCCGCTTAAATTGCGTTTTGTTTTTCTTTCGCTTTCACCGAAGATGTACCGTGCCCGTTGCCGAGGTGAAGGGGTGCAGTCTGGTCGCCGCCGCCGGTTCGCTGTTGCGGTGCTTTGTCCCTGCGCGGACGCTGTTGCCACAGCAACCAGGAATTGTCGCGTTTTTAACTGACCCCAGTCTGGGCGGGAAGATGGCTTATTGGCCTCCAGCAAGGAGCTGCATGACAGGATGCTCCTGGGATGGGGAAAAACCCAACAAGTGGCTCACTCATGAGGGAGAAAGCAGCGATGTACAGCAAAAGAATGGAAGTTCATGAATTTAAAATCACAGGGAATGTTGGAGTCAATGGGGTAGCAGGCTTCCTTGAGACCTTAGGGAATGGGGTGGTTGTTTCTGAGATAACAAGGTGTAGAGCTGGATGAACACAGCAGGCCAAGCAGCATCAGAGGAGCAGGAAAGCAGATGTTTCGGGTCTGGACCCTTC
>JAHRHZ010000047.1:1768257-1821034 GCA_024137785.1 Ginglymostoma cirratum | reverse complement strand
TCTGAAGAAGGGTCCAGACCCGAAACGTCAGCTTTCCTGCTCCTCTGATGCTGCTTGGCCTGCTGTGTTCATCCAGCTCTACACCTTGTTGTCTCAGATTCTCCAGCATCGGCAGTTCCTACTATCTCTGGGTGGTTGTTTCTGCCTTTTTCTGAATTGCCTGAGGCCTATAGATGAGGATCCCATGAATAGGATTAGGAAACAATGGTAGACCCTGTAAATTTCAGGCAATGATTGCAGAAAAGCTGGAACCGCAACAGATAATGGTTGCTTATAAGTACAGGATCCTTTGAGAAGACTACTTGTGTTTTCTTTAAGCTTTCCTTTCCCCAGTCATTTTTTTTTAAGCTGAGTTAGATAGTTTCTTAATCATCAAGGGATTCAAGGTTATTAGGGGTAGGCAGGAAAGTAGAACTGAGGCCACAATCAGATTGGTCATCATCTTATCAATGGCAGAGCAGGCTCAAGGAGATGAATGACCTACTCCTGATTCCAACTCATGTTTGTATATTACTCAATGAAATTGAAAATGGGTGGCTCTTACAAGCAAACGAAGAGAAAAGAGCAGGGCTGTGAGGCATGAAGAACTGAACAAAGGACCTGTCCTTGGACATATCACCACTACAGAGAAAACCAAAAAGCCCAAGCCAATTTGGTGTGATATTGAGGGAAACTTGGATCTGGGAAAACACACACACATACACAAGGTGATGAAAAATTAAATGGACAATGCTGGAAACTCTCAGCTGATCTGACAGTATGTGCAGAGAGAGAAACACAGGAGTGTTTCAGGTGGATTCTCTGAAGAAGAGTCTCGACCTGAAACGTCAGCGTTCCTGCTCCTCTGATGCTGCTTGGCCGGCTGTGTTCATCCAGCTCTACGCCTTGTTATCTCAGTGCTTCAGGTGGGTGCCTTTCATCAGATAATTGCATGTTATTGCTGAAGAGAATTTTTCAAACCTTGAAGTATTAATATACAACCTTTCATTTTATTTAATGCCTAAGTGTGAAAGAGGACACAAGAGAGTATCTCAAAAGGGTTTGATTTACAAAGGGTTAATTTTTAAAAAAAATCTGTTTAGCTCTGGATACATTCAAGCTGAGTTGTTAGCTCTGTTTCTCACTCCACAGATGCTACTAGACTGGCTGAGTATTTCCAGCATTTTTATTCAGATTTCCAGCTTCTAAAGTGTTTTGCTTTTGTAAAAATAATACTGTTTTGAGGACAAAACAGTTGAGCAGAATTCAGGACTGAAGGACATATTTTAACCATGCCCTTCTTGGTAGAGGTGGAACTGGGTAAATGTTACTGTATCTCAAGTCCTTTTAATAGTCTTATCTTGTTCAAGAATTCAGTAAAATGTAAGTACATACTTGTAATCCAACCTCTCCATTCCCCACCACCACCATACACAGAAATACACTTAGGGTCATCTGTTGTCAATTGTTATTGTCTACTAAGTAATAAACTGCTGGGAAAATGAGAATGCTGGAAAGAGAGAAGGCGGATCACATTCCCAGTGTAAATCCGCATCACAATTTCCATTCCTCACAACAAATAATTAACCCTGGTGAAGGAATGAGTCAGATTCTCTGTTTTATTATCATAGTGATTGCAATGCTCAATTCTGTTTGTTTATAATTAAACGTAATATCTCTACCATGATTTGTATGTGGGAACCCAATGTAATATTTCTACATTTGTTGAGGGAATTTAGATAGGTGGACTGGATGGGCAAGAACCTGGCAGATCGATTATAAAATCGGAAACGTGAAGTTATCCACTTTCACAGGAAAAACAGAAATGCATATTATTTCTTAGATAGTGGCAGTTTGAGAAGTATTGGTGCCTTTTTGGTGAGTCACTGAAAGCTAACAGTGTGGTTAGCAAGCAATCAAGGAGGCAAATGTATTTACACCTTTATCCCAGGAGGATTTGAGGACATGAGTAAAGATGTCCTGTTGTAACTGCATTGAGCCCTTGTAAGACTGCATCTGAAGTATTGTATGCAACTCTGGTTTCCTTATCTAAGAAAGGATATACTTGCCATGAATGGAGTGCAACAAAGGTTCATCAGACTGATTCCCAGGGTGGCAAGACTGTCCTGTGAGGCGAGATTGAGGAAATCGGGCCTGTATTCTCCAGAGTTTAGAAGAATGAAAGGTGATTTTCTTGGAACAAAGGAAGTTCTTGTATGTCTCAACCAGATAGACGCAGGAAGGACGTTTCCTTTGGTTACAGTGGGGGTCTAGAACGAGTGATGAGGTGAATGATCAATCTTGATTTCAGTGAACAGCAATAATAGGCTCCAGGGACTGAACTGCCTCCTCCTGCTCCTATTTCCTGTAACTGTCCAAATCAGATCCTAGCACTTTCCTGATTTCTAAAGGAGTGAGCCGGCTTGTAACTATTTTGGGGACTTGTGATCCCGTCTAATGTTACCTCTTGAAAATGACAGAGGGGTGATCATCCCCACTGCAGGTGCTGCCCTCGTGTCATTCAGATTTGCCTGCGTTTATTTTTAGTTCCAGCAGTTCTTTACATATTGTCCGAAGTATAAAGCAGATCTTAGGGCTCTTGTGGCGCAGTGGTAGCATCCCTACCTCCGAGCCAGGAGGTCTGGGTTCAAGACTTGGTGTGTAATAACGTCTCTGGCTGGGTTGTTTAAAAATATCTACAGTAGACGTGCCCGTGTCGTAGAGATGATAGTGAAGATACATCAGCTTCATGACAATTAAACGTAACATCCAATTAAGCTGAAACATAATCACTGTAAATCATACAGGTGTGGATAAGACACTCTACCTTACGGCAGTTGGCTTACAGACAGCAAGTTTTGTGTGTGTTTTGAGTGGCATCTTACCAGGGGCAGGGGTGAGAACGTTGCTGCCTGTGCCGCCTGAGACTGGCTCCACCTCGCTCCCTCTCCGCATTCCCAATGGTGTGACGAGCTACACTGACAAGCCGATTGGCTGCACCACTCGGCTACATTTCTCCATTTATGGACTGATTGGCAGAGTTATCGTAGTCACCGGCCGATCATTCACCATTCCTCCCTCTCTGAGTGCAGAACGCTCGGGGACACCCTGGAGCTAGAAGGACTGATTCATCCAAAAAAAACTTGATCATCTTTTCTCTTGTCTCTCTTTTCCCCCCTTCCTCTTTGAAACATGGATCCATCCACAGCCTGTTGATGCCTCCCTCCACTGTGGGCTCCCGGATCGACAGTAGATGGAGTTCAGCTCTATCTCAGAAGCAGGGGATCGCCAGTGAAGAGCGTACAGTAGGTGGCACCGCCTCGATTTAGGCAGCAAACTCTTCCCGGAGCCGGCATAAATTCCAAGGAAGCAAAATGGTAAGTCTGAACATTCTTAACAGTGGTCTATAGAAAAGGGCTTAAGGATATCTCCCCCCACCACTGGGACAGCTGTGCTGAACTCAAATCCTCGGTACAGCGGCAATCAGATCAGTTCCAATGCTTGACTTCAGAACAAAAAGACTGTTTCCAAAACTGATTTTAAAAATCTGCGGTAGTCCGGCCTTCTAATTGCGCTGAAAGTGACCGGCAGGGAGCGCTCCCTGGGCAGCCACGGAATACCCACAGGTTGGAGGAAATGCTTCAATGCCGAACGAGTCCAGAGTTCAATAAGTAGAACGGGTCAGGAATAAACATTCAAACTCCCAAGGTGCTTTATTTTTCCCTGTACCTCACGTGAAGTGTTTTTTTTAAACTGGGCAGGGAACTGGCAATCCCAGTTTCATCAATCCAAATAAAGAGTAACCTTCGCAAAAACGATTCCTTTTTGAAGGATCGCAGTAATAGAAAACGAAATGGAAACTTGTTGTGATGTTGTCTCCTGTCTGCATTGGCCACAAGTCGCGGAAAATGTAATTTTCTATATAATTGAATATTGCTGAAAAAAGTCACCATGCCGACCTATGGGCCGTGTGTTTTACTAATTCAGTATTTGGTTTGGTTTGGTAAACTATTGTTTATAGTTGCTACTTCCATTGTAGCAAAAGTAAACCATCAGGTCATGGGAATGATGGAACAGTTTTTGGCGTTTTAAAGATTCCTGACTTGTCTTTCTCTCCCAATTCTTTTGTAACTGGCAACAAAGTTTCAATTTACATTATCTTAATTAGACTTTGAGTGGACAGAACAATTGTCATTAAAAAAAGGATGAAACTCTAAGCTTTACGTATCAGTGAACCATGTTTGAAGAGGAATAAATGTCTTCTACTCGAAAGCGCCGAAATATATATATTCATGTATTATTCAAGAAGCATCTTCAAAATATATACCGAAGTTGACCAACCCCTGGAATACATATGGTAGATTATCTCTACAATTTTGTCGAGTATTATTTATCTTATGTTACTGTGTGCGATCATATGTAAAACTAGTCAAATACTGGTGTGCAGCTATTGTGTTGGGTAAGCCTCACTGGTCATTGTTTATGTTCATCACTGACTGTTGTCTTTGTGATTATCACGTGTAGGAACAGCAATCTATTCATCAAGGCTGATTCTGCAGTCGTCTGTAGATGTTGTAATCTTAGAATAGTTCATCGCTTTTTCTTCTCAGTCCCACTTTAGTATAAGAGCTTTTCAATTTTCTAAGATTTTGTTGGTATTATTTATTTCTGTGCTTCCCATCCAGCACCACGTATATTTCCTATCTGAAACGATGCATCAATTTTGATAGGAGTGGTAAGAAATTGTAAGTATGTGCATGCAATCAAATGGACTGCAAGAGATAACAAGGTGTAGAGCTGATGAACACAGCGGGCCAAGCAGCAGAAATGCTCTGCAATTCTCCAAGCACGCCTGTGTCCCAAATGTTAGTGTGTTCAGGTAATGCTTGGACCTCAGATATCTGAAAGGTGTGGCAGATAAGTACATGAGGGAGAAAAATGCCGGCATGTTGGTAAGATTAGATGAAGACTGGCAGGAGGCTTGTATTGAGGGACTCTAGCACAGACCAGTTGAGCAAAATGTCCTGTTTCCATGCTGTAAATTTAATGCAAGTCTTGTGTTTTGGAATGTGAACAACTTTATTTTATTTAACCACCTCTTAGATTTTGTCTTCAGGAAAACTTTTTAATTTCCTATTTATTGAAATGTCCTACCTATCCATAACGACAAGTGGCTACAATTACATTTAATAATGAACTGACAGACTGCCAGAATAGCATCAGAGATAGTAAGAACTGCCGATGCTGAAGTCAGAGATAACACAATGTGCAACTGGAGGAACACAGCAGGCCAGGCAGCATCAGAGGAGCAGGAAAGTTGACGTCTTGGGTGGGGACCCTTCTTCAGAAGTAGCATTATCTGTGATTCGAGTTCATGTATCAACTGCTATTGGTGATTGTTTTGGAGTCCAATTCAACAAGACATAGAAAGTGACCCAGTGAGCTAAATATAAAACAAAACCCTTGTGTGCCTGTTAATTTATTTTGAAATGGACATCTGGAACTCTTATAGAATTAGTTACGTCACAATACATATGGCGACCATAACAAGATAGAATTTTTTTTATCAAGATGGAGAGTGAGGTTGGTGAGTTGAAGACTAGGGTGATGAAACTTAATAAAGGAAACTATAAGGATATGAGGCATGAGTTGGCTTTGATGGATTGGGGAGAATTACTTAAAGGGATGACAGTGGATAGGCAATGGCAAACATTCAAGAAACACATGGGGGAACTGCAGCAACTGTTTATTCCCGTCTGTCGCAAAAGCAAAATGGGTAAGAGAGCCAATCCATGGCTTACAAAGGAAATCAGAGATAATATCCGATCCAAGGAAGAACCATACAGCTTGGCCAAAAATAATAATAAATCTGAGGATAGGGAGCAGTTTAGAATTTAGCAAAGAAAGACCAAGGGATTGTTTAAGAAGGGGAAAATAGAGCACAAAACTAAGCTTGTCATAAAGACTGACACTAAGAGTTTCTATAGGTACATGAAGAGAAGGAGATTGGTAAAAACAAATATAGGTCCCTACAGACAGAAACAGGGGAATGTTTAATAGGGGACAAAGAAATGGCTGAGGAACTGCATACATACTTTGGTTCTGTCTTCACGAAAGAGGACATAAATCATATGCCGGAATTCTTGGGGGAGGCAAGATTTAGTGAGAGAGAAGAGCTGAGGGAAATCAATATTAGTAGAGAAATGGTGCTGGGAAAATTGTTGGGATTGAAGGCCAATAAATCCCCGGGTCCTGATAACCCACATCCCAAAGTACTTGAGGAAGTAGCTCTAGAAATAGTGGACGCATTGGTGGTCATCTTCCACGATTCTGTAGGCTTTGGAACAGTCCTTGCACATTGGAAGGTGGCTAATGTAATTCCAATATTCAAAAAAGGATGTAGAGAGAAAACAGGGAATTATAGACTGGTGAGCCCAACATTGGTAGTGGGGAGAATTCTCGAATGTATTGTCAAGGATTTTATAGCAGAGCATTTAGAAAGCAGTGGCAGGATCAGACAGAGTCAGCATGGATTTATGAAGGGGAAATCATGCTTGACAAACCTGTTGGAATTCTATGAAGGTGTAACTAGTAAAGTTGACAGGGGGTAGCCAGTCGAAGTAGAATATTTGGACTTTCGGAAAGCGTTTGACAAAGTGATGCAAGATTAAAGCACATGGAATTGGGGGAAGTGTATTGAGATGGATAGGAAACCGGTTGGCAGAGAGGAAACAAAGAGTAGGAATTAATGGGTCCTTTTCAAATTGGCAGACAGTAACTAGTGGGGTGCCACAGGGATCGGTGCTGGGACCCCAGCTATTTGCAATATATAGTAATGATTTGGATGAGGGAACAAAATGTAACATCCCCAAGTTTGCAGATGATACCAAAAGTTGGGTGGGAGGGTGAATGTGATGAGGATGCAGAGATCCTTGAGCATAATCTCGACAGGTTGGGTGAGTGGGAGAATCAATGGCAGATGCAGTATAACTTCGATAAACGTGAGGTTATTCACTTCAGAAGCAACAGCAAGAAGGCAATTACTACCTGAATGGCTGTAAATTGGGAGAGGGGAGTGTGCAGTGTGGGTGTCTTTGTGCACCAGTTGATGAAGATAAGCATGCAGGTACAGCATACAGTAAAGAAAGCAAATGGTATGTTGGCCTTCATTGCGAGAGGTTTTGAGGACAGGAGCAGGGATGTGTTGTTGCAGTTGTACAGGGCCTTGGTGAGACCATACCTGGAATATTGTGTGCAGTTTTGGTCTTCTTTTTTGAGGAAAGATGCTCTTGCTGTCTAGAGAGTGCAGCAAAGGTTTACCTGGCTGATTCTGGGGACGGTGGGTCTGACATGTGAGGAGAGATTGACTAGGTTGGGATTATTTTTGTTGGAGTTCAGACAAATGAGGGGGGATCTCATAGAGACTTGTAAAATTCAAACAGGACTGGACAGGGTAGATGCAGGGAGGATGTTCCTAATGGTGGGTGTGTCCAGAACTAGGGGTCACAGTCTGAGGATTCAGGGTAGGCGATTTAGGACGGAGATGAGGAGACATTTCTTGACCCAAAAAGTGGTGAGTCTGTGGATTTCATTACCACAGAAAGTAATTGATGCCAAGACATTGAATGTATTCAAGAGACAACCAGATGTGGCACTTGGGATGAATGGGATCAAAGGTTATGCGGAGAAAGCAGGATTAGGCTGTTGAGTTGGACAATCGGCCATGATCGTGAAGAATGGCAGAGCTGGCTCGATAGACCAAATGGCCTCCTCCTGCTCCTGTCTTCTTTGTTTCTATGTCACGATCAGTAAGACTGTGATAATGCAGAGCTTTATTGCTGCTCATACAGTATCACAGAGCAACTAGACATGAATATCCAAATAACTAAGAACTCGGAGCAGGAATAGGCAATTCAGCTCCTTGAGCCTGCTGTCATTTAATACAGTCATGGCTGATCTCATCTGAGCCTCAACTCCAGTTTTCTGCCTGTTTCCAATAACTCTTTAACCCATCACTAATTAAAAATCTGTTTATCTTTCCTTTAAATTTATCAGTGTCCCGATGTCCACTGCACACTTGGGAAATGAATTCTACAGATTCAGGACCATGTAAGAGATGTAATTCGTCCTCATCTCTGTTTCAACTCTGCCACCTGTAAGCTTTAAACTGACTTCTCATTTTAGAATTCCCCACAAGACAAAACATCCGCTTTATGTCTACTTTGTCAAGTACCTCTAGCATCTTACGCACCTCTCCCCTCTTCCTTCTAAACTCGAGTAAGTATAAGCCTAAACTGCTCATTCTAACCTCATAAGACAAAGCTTTCATCTCCAGAATAAATATAATGAACCTTCTCTGAACTCACACCCTTCCTGATGTACAGTGACCAAAAGTGTACACAGTACTCGAGATGTGGCCCCATCAATGCCTTATACAATTGCAACAACTCTCCCTACTTTTATACTCCATTCCTTTAGCAATAAATATCAAAACTCCAGTTGACCTTCTTATTACCTGCTGTATCCTCATATTAGCTCTCTGTGACTCATGCACAAGGACACTCAGGTTCCTCTACACTGAAGTTTCTCTCCATTTAGACAATAAAGTTTTTTTCATTCTGACCAAAATAGATAACCTCACACTCTATTTCTGGACACTGTGAATTATTGACATCAGCTTTTCAACTAGAAAGCACTTTCTTTCAGGAAGGAAAGGAAGGTCATACTATGGAGGAGTGAGTCAAAAGATTTAGTCCATGCTGATAGATAGCTGCAGCATTTGAGAATTGGAAGAAGTTACCTACCTAGTCTTATTTCCAAAGAATGGTATAAGGTGTAGTGTAACCTATGCAATAAAAAAATTGCAGACACAAATTTGTTTCGTGATTTGCTGAGCAATATAGGTTAGCAAGATTTTGAATACCATTGAATACCATATTTGATTTCCATTGGTGTGCAGGAAGCAGTGCTGCGGGGTGATTTTTGTTCCTCATTGTTGTAAAGTGACATTGCTGGAAGCGGATGTATGAATGCTGAGTGATGATAGGATCATGTGTACCTGTGACAGATGACAGATATGTTCCTACAGCTTGCTATTGTTCATCATAAAGACCTGTGTTTGAATAATACTACAGTTCTTGATTGAGGTCCTGGTGAACCTGGTGGCTGTGGAATTATACCCAAGCCAAAAAAAGGTTGCCTTTCTAATAGCAATGGAAAGAAACGTGACTTTAGTTATGATAATTTTTTTATGTATTGTAAAATAAATGTGCACTCTTAAACATCTCACCCTTAAATCTCTCATGTTTCTCTCACAGGCCATAATGTTATTTTTAAAATTTGAATGGTATTGAAATATAAATCTTGATTGTTTCTGATCTGTTCAAATTTAAAATCAGTTTAATGTAGGACTGAAACCTACCTGATATAATTTGGGGGAGTGAAGATGGTTCGACTGTGATGAATCTTTGTCTTTCAGAGATGTTACTGTATATAGTATGGAATATGTTGTGTGTCTAGATAGAGGATCCACATTTCTTTATAACTTAAAATCTGCAAACTACTTTAGCCTCACAAATTGCCCAAACCAGTATTTGAAACAAATGAAATAATAAAGAACAGACAACCTCTAACTAGGTGATATTTATTACATTTTTAAAAAGTTTGGTGTCATAGTGCAACAACAAACTATTGTGATTGGAAAAATGACTACAGCTCCCAGTCGAGAACCACTTCAACTCCCCCTCCCACTCCTTGGACGACATGTCCATCCTGGGCCTCCTCCAGTGCCGCAACAATGCCACCCGAAGGCTGGAGGAACAGCGCTTCATATTCTGCTTGGGAACCCTGCAGCCCAGTGGTCTCAATGTAGATTTCTGCTAATTAATTTCAAAGTTAGTTTCACTAGTTAATCATCGCACCGCACAAAAAATACTTTTGCTTTCACCTGCATAAATAACTATTTTTTATTTAGGGCCTTGAGAGATCTCAGGACATCTCAAAACATTTTAGACCTAGTGAAATAGTTATGAAGCATGGTCACTAAGACAGAAAGACATTACAGCAGGATCATTAACAATGATGAGTGTCTTTTACAGTAATTAACTGTATGGGAACCACTTTAGGACAATTCAGTGATATATAAGGGAATATATATCAGGTTCACTCACTCTTTTCTATCCTTTTTGCTTACTTTCATCAGTTGAAATGAAGGAAAGGTTACACCTGCACTTATATATCACCTATCATTAAAATTTCTTAAAGTAGTTTACGGGTTTTGAAGTTCACTGACTGCTTTGATTACAAATGAAGCAGCCATTCTTCACTAGCAAGTTCCCTGACATGAATGACCTGTTTAATTTTGAGTAGTCCTGTATGAAGTAGCAAAATCAGCTAAAACACAGGACCCAACCTCCTGTGGCTCTTCAAATGTTCATGTCAGTCTGCGTTCAGTGGAGAAGCTTAATAGCTCTTCTGAAGAATCACATTTGACCATGTAACAACAATAGAAATTGCTGGAGAAACACAGCAGGTATAGCAGTATCTGTGGGAAGAAAGCAGAGTTAACATTTTGAGTGCGGTGACTCTTCACCAGACAATGCAACACTGCCTCAGTGCTGCACAGGAGTGTCAGCATAGGTTATTAGCTCAAGCTCTGATGTGCAATGTTAACTGGCCACCTTCTGACCCAGAAGGATTGAACTACCGGCTGGGCTAAAGTGACACAAATTAATTTAAATTAAAACCCGTGCTTTTTTCCCCACTCCACATCAGGCACCAACACTGAAAATTTAGCTAAATTCGTGCTCTTTTTCACTGTCTGGAAAACAGACAATGGGATCAGTCATAGGCTCCATCCAGCAGATGCAAAGTAGTAGGTCAGTGTAAAAGCATCTGTTTCTCATTAGAACCAGCCCTGTCCAAGGTGCATGTGAAGCAGTCTCACAGTGGAAGAGTCTGGTCCTTATTTCCAGTCTGTGATATAGATAGACTTGTTGAGGATGAAAGTATCAGTTGAAGCAGCAGACTGTAAAATCTTATCACTAAGAGCAGAGTGGTTTTCTCTGAAGTACCTCAGCAACAGTTAATACAGATTTTTTTGTTTGAGCTGCTGTAATCGTTTTGACTGGTTATTCCTGCATTTTTGGTTAGGACAGCAATTGGCCTATGAGCAAAAATACTGTTTAACACATTATAGCAGTATTCACTTGAGAATGACTGAACAGGTTGCATTCGGTTTTTACTATTTTTGAGAATAATGCATTTAAATAAATGTTAGGTGTGAATATTCAATATTTTACCGAAAGTCTGATTTTTGTTATATTGCCATTATTGTTAACTCTACAATACATCACTACAATGTGACCCACACAAAACAATTACCATTTTGACTTCTAACATTACAGAAAGCATTTTTTGGAGCTAACTGAAATTTAAACTGTTTGCATTTGTTACAAACATACTTTAAAAAGTGGACCAATGTGTCAGCTGGAGATTTCAGCTCATAATTCGTAGACACATAGACACTTAGCACAGACAGAGGCCATTCAGCCCATCATGTCCACGCCAGTCAACAAAGATCTGACTGCACTAATTCAATTTTTCAGCTTTTTGTCTACAGTCCTGGAGGCTTTGGTAACTGAATTCATTATCTGAGAGTTTCGGGCAGGGAGTTCCATACTCTCACCATCCTTTGAGTGAAAATTTTCTCTTTCGTCTTCCTCTTTGCCCTCTTAACATGAATCCTGCATATTGATCCCTCTGCTAATAGAAAGTGTATCTTCATATCTACCCTTTCTGTGCCCCTCATAAACTTGTACGCCTCTATCAGGTTCTCTGTCCACCTTTGCTACTGCAAGGTAAACAACCCCAGCCTCTCTAATCTTTCCTCATATCCCAGAACCTCCAGCCCAGCCTACACCTTGCCAAATCTCCTCTGTACACTCTCTTGTGAAATCACATCCTTCCTATAGTGCGATGACCAGAACTCCATGCAGTATTCCAGTTGAGGCCTATCCAGTGTTTCATACAGTTCCAGCATAACCTCCTTGCTCTTCTATTCTACTTCTCAGCTAAAAAAAGACAAGGATCCTATATGCCTTCTTAACCACCTTGTCTACCTGCTCTGCTACCTTTAGAATCTATGGGTATGCAAAGCTCATAGCACAGGCATACCCTTTTCATATTTTAGAACTGTTTTCTGGGTCACAGAAGAAACAGGAGTGGTCATCTGGGCACTAGAAAGAAAGGTTAGACTTCCTGTGGCATGATACTCCCTCTGTACTCCCTGATTGCAGGGTCATCCTGAATTTTCTCTTTTGGATTTACCCAGTGCCAGGGACTACCCTTTGATCTTTGTCACCTGACATTGTGTTTCCCCCTCCTGCATGTTTCTGGTAGGACAGTGAGGCCGTGCAGATGAGGTCCATGAGTTAACATTGCCTCAGCCTCACAATGCCACAGTTGAACTGGTTTGATGCTTGTCCATCCCAAAGCTTCACAAATTAAAATAGACTCTACTTTGTTAAAGAACTACAGTACACTTTGTATATTTTTATTAGTCTGAAATAATGTATAATACAACCAAGATTCCTTATCCTTGTGATTTTATTTAGACATTTTAAAATCCTGTTTCTAATCATCATGTAAGTATATTTGTTAATATGTTAACATATGCTCCCATTTTAAACCCAGTACACATGTTACTCACTTTGAATTCTTTGTGGAAATCAAATGTTAGGTTATATAAATGATGAATTTTGCAGGTACCACTGAAGAACTTGTTTTATTGATCTTTACTAGCATAGAGTTTTGCATTTTACAAAAGGACAGAGTTTCGTTCAGCAGGTAAAGTTGTTTGCACAGCATCACCAGAGCGAACACTGTGGATTTCTCCATTAATATGCAGCCTTTTTTGTATAAGATTTATTTATAGAGACTTTTAGTGAGAATTTCCCTCTGGGTGCTTCACACAGGAGAAGAATGCAAAGCACTAGGTGTAGACTTTGGAGAAATAACTAAATGCATGATCAATGAGAGATATTTTTAATAGACTTCTAACCAAAAAAATGGAAGTAACAAAGCAGTGATTTGGGGAGAGAGTTTAAAAGCAGGGTTGAGATTGCTGACATGGTGGAGACTGGGCTCTGTCAAGTGGTCAGCACTAGAAACAGAAGTAATCCTAGAATAAATGACTAAAGATATTCTCATATACCTGATATGTGATATCTTAACATAATTCATTGTCAAATTCATGAATTTAGTAAACTTTATAATGCTGTCATATTATCAGTACGTCTTTCTAGACTTGGCTTAGTGGGCAGTAGACATACAGACAAGTCAGAACATTGTGTGTGTATGTCCTGCTCCAAAGAATTCAGCACAAAATCTGGACTGACACTCCCTAACATGAGTACTCCCTCAGAATTGAAGTACATACGACATTAAACCGAAATCCTAGCTGCTCTGTCAACTGGATGTAAAAAATCCACTAGTATGTTTCGAAGAAGAGCAGGAAGGGCTCTTCTGATATCCTGGTCTATGCTTTGTACTCATCTAACATCACAGGTTATCTTGTCATTATCACATTGTGCACAACAACATGCTACAAACAACTGCTGAAGATCACATTTCTTATATTACAACAGTGTCTGTGCTTGAGAAAGTCATTGCTTGGTTGTCAAGTGCTTTGGGACCTCCTGAGTTTGTAAAAGGAGCTATACGTATGCAAATATTTCTTTTCATTTTCTTTTTTTTTCTTAAACTGTCTGATTATCATTTAAAACAAAGATATAAATTTGAGTTCTTATTGCTATTAATCTGTCAGTTGTGATTAATGAGTTTTAGAAATATATATATTCAGATTCTGGCTAAATCTGATGCAATATATGAGAGAAAGAGAACTTTTGATTTTGTATGTCGATCTCGGGGAATGGAATTTTGTCTACACTTTGGGCCAAGTGTCTGCATCAGATGTTTTAGATAGAAAAAAGCGCTGGATAGGAAGTATTGAGTATATTTGACTTACTCAATATGAAGGATTTTTATTGTGTACAAATATAATTTATAGGTTTTCAGACTTGGCTCAATCTTAGCAGTATTTCTTCTTCTTCAGATAGTTGTGTGTTCAAGCTGATTCAAAATTCCTGAGCATAATAATTTAGGAAAACGCTTTTGTTTAGTCCTGAAGGACTGTTACTCTAACAAGTCAGTCATCTTTTGGATGAAGCAATAAACTCTATCCGATGAATGTAAAATATTTCCTGGTCCTATTTGAAGCATAGTAGGAGTGCAGTTTCTAGAGATGTGGTCAATAATTTCTCCCCCATCCACATCATTACAACAAATTAGCTGGTCATTGTTAGTTGCACACAGTTGGATTCTGCATTCTCCACATCACAAGAGTGACTACATTTTGAAAAGTATTTACATTGGTGGTTAAATACTTGTTGCAGTGAAGGGAGCTATATAAATGTTTTTTGAATGCTTCCTTGAAATTCTTGATTTAAATGCCTAATTCCGTGTGATTTAGGGCAGTAGGTTAGCACTCACTCAAAACAGACAAAATATCCCAATGTTGTAAATGCTTCTAGGCAGCAGAGAATGCTCTTATCCTATCTTATGGTCCGTATTTAAGCCCAGGACTCTGAGGTAAGGGTGCAGTGTTGTACTTCCCTACACTTCAGTAGCATGAAAATTAGATTTTAATCATTACTTTTGAGACCTGTAAGCACTAATGAAATACATTGCATATTGCAAAGTGCACATTTACGTCTGTCCTTAATCTCCATTATGCTACACCAGACTGTATTTCTTTGAGGGGGGGAGAAGGGCTGAAATTGCTATTTATACTCCAGTAATCAGCCACTGTCAGGAAATCATAATTGAAATGTCTCTTTATAGCTGTTACCTTCTTGATTTAGTGACTCTGCTTGACAGAGATCATAGTCCATATAAACAAATGTATTTATGGAGGATGTAGAGAAAACTTTACAATCAACAGTCGAAATATAGGGCGGACCATCTTTGCGAATTTTGATATTCATATGACTGGAGCATAGAGAAAAGTATCAATAATTGAAAATTGTGATTTAGAAAAGTATGAAGGAATGTGGATAGGTAGTTAATAAAATGTTTAACATTTGAATAAAGCATTAAGAAAAAAGTTTGGTTGCTATACTTTGGATGTTAAGTGTATATCAGTGCAAATTCTTCCTCTTTTCTTTGTTAACCTTATATAAAAGAAATCTTTCACGGCTCATGACATCCCAAGTTGCTTCACAATCAATTATTTATCAGTCACAGAGATAAAGGCAGATACTCAGCCAATTTGCATGTGGCAAGGTCCACCAAGTGGCAAGGAGCTATAAGTTAAGTTAATGGATTGCCAGTCTTGATGCCGTTAGTTGAAGGATAAATGTTGATCCAGCTGCGGAAGCATACCCCTGCTTTACTCTGAATAAGGATAGAGATCTTTAACGTTCAGATGGGCAAGCGTAAAGTGTGCATGTTAATGCTGCTAACCATTAGTATGTTTAGATATGGAGGGGGACATCTATTCAGGTATGAGGGTGCAGGGTGAGGACTCCCCCCATCTTGCTGCCCCTGCCAGTTTAAACCTTGGGCAGAAAGGCCTTACAGGCAATGTTCCTACCTGGACACTAATTGAAGGCCTTAGATGGTTAGTTGATGCTCATGTAGCAGTGGACAGGGATTTGCCATGCAGGAAGCTTAATGTAGACCTTGTTGAGTTTACTTGTAGAGTTCCGTTTTAGGAGGAGTTCATTCAAAACCACTTACTGCCTGATTGAGGGAGCCAGCATTGGGAAGGAGAGCCTGCTGAAAACAGCCCCTCCCCCACCGCTGATGCCTCCATTCTTGCCCATTGTGTGATTTCTTTTTTCCCCCCACCTTGCAAACCCAAACCCTAGGTCTCTCATATATGTGTGACCTGGAGTCCCCTGTGATCCTGAACTTCTAGTTGGTGCATTGCCAGCAATTGTGACTGCCCTGAACGATGCTGACAGCAGTGGAAATCTGCTAGCCTCTAATTGGCTGGCAGCTCTTTGAAGATTAGATGTTATCCATAGAGTTTCCACCCCCAGGGTTTTTAATCCAGCAAAGCATCTGCTACTGGCCATTTAATAAGTGGGCCTACACCTACTTGTTCTTCAGCCAGCAGGCAAGATCCCCATCATAAATATTAATTGCCGCCTAATACTTTGACAAAAACATACAGCTGCAAGCGGCCCCTTGTTTAAATCTCTATCACTGTGGAGTTAGATCATCTCAACCAGTGCGGAGTAGTAAAATTTTACTAAATGTTAAGAGGAAAATATGTAGACAGGTTTTGGACTACTTATGGTTATCTAGTGATCCTCTCCACTATAAGAATGCACTTGCTTAAGTATTGAATGAGGACCAGTTTGGACCTGACTGTCACTCTCCTTTGGTCCTCCACTCTGTGGCCAATAACGTGACCAAAACTTGAACGAGATACAAGTACACTAATACTGATATGATAACGGTACTTAATATATCATCATTTGGGAATTTAGATTTTAAAGTAGAGGTAGAATAGGTGTGTGGTTTTAGTTCATACAGGGTTTCTATCAAGCAGTAAGAAAGTCATTTGGAACAGTGAACTAATGACAAAATTTCCAAGAAAGCACATAAATTCAGTCAAGTGCTTAGCAGAATGTCTAACACCTCTGATGTTAATTGAGGAAGTGCTTACAATGTTGAACTTTTACAACACACAGAGAAAACAGATCCATGGCCATGAGTGAGATAACAAGGTGTAGAGCTGGATGAACACAGCAGGCTAAGCAGCAGCAGAGGAGCCGGAAGGCTGACGTTTTGGGCCTAGACATGAGTGATTTGAGTTCCAGAAGAACCAGGTTCCCTTTCAGGAGAAAAGTTTTATCACAGTCGGAGTGTTTTTAGTTTGTGAGGTCTCCAAACTGTGTGATGTTGTGGAAAATTTTTCAGCTGTTAGAATTGAAAAGAAGTTCTGTTCATCAAAACATAAACAAGTCAGTTAAGTGGGGAATGACACTTCACTGGCAATAAGCACCTAGCAAAAATATTGTTGGAAAATTGGTTGAAAATTTGCTTTGCTATTAGTGTTAAGATCTTTCTAAACTGTCAGATCCATGGCTTTGTTTATTTTCTTCTTTTGTGTAATAAACCTCTGTTCTTTGTTAAAGAACAGTGGCAGCCTCCTGAGAATGTGTTCGGTGGCTAGCCACTGTAGTAGTCAACTGCAGATGTTAACCTTATGATCTATCAATTCAGGGATCAGATTTGTCCAGCATTACAATCGCCTGAGAACATAACACTAACCATGAATGACGTACACTTTTCCAAGGAGTCAACGCCTTTTGGAATGAAAAGAAAGGAGAAATTGGCAAAAATAAGTAGGAATTTAAGGAAGTAAGCAAAAACTGTAAAGTTATTCTGAAAAGCAGATAATTCATAAGTCACTACTTAAGCACATTGTTAACAGAAATTAATTAACATTGTTCAAATTGTTTTCATTTGTAAACTATGTACTGAGCAAAACATTTTTTGCGTCAGTTGCCTGATTATTTTGATAAAACCTATAAGATCATTGAGCTCTGGACGTTAGTTACTGTACTGTATGAGTAACTGTCTCTGGGAAATGCTGTAATTTCTGTCTTTTTGACCAGTTGGAGTGGGAGGGATTTGGGGTAAACTAACATTATCAGCAATCCTAAGGAATTGCCTGCACTTTGTCCTTCTTCAAACACTGTGGCAGTTCTGACATGACTACATTGTTTTCTGAAATGTAGTCCTCATAAATCCATTCCTAAGTTGTTATAATGCTGCCGTTGGGTCTGACTGAATGCATATTGTGCTAACCTTAAGAGCAAACATTATAGTTTTAACACTTCTAACATATTACTGATCAAGAATAGGAATTTTTGATATATTATTTGTACCATAGTTCATGCAGTATGGACAACTATACCTGGTTGGGCTCAACACTGACTAGAAATTGAGCATGATCCTTTCTGGTCTGTATTGCTTCATTCTATATCACATGATGTCTTTACCCACTAGATTACTAGAGCAGCTGAACATGTACTTTTAACAAGTGATGTGAATCCTTCTTTAAAATTCTTGAAACAGCGCAAGAGTTTAACATCGCTGAGTTTCTCTCTCTTCAATTGACACTGACCAGGGTTTGAAGATCTAATTTATAAGCCATTTGGTCATTTCCTTTGTATATCTTATTAAATGTTTATGTCATTAGTTTTCCAAAAAGTGTAATATAGTTACACACTGAAGTCACTTAAAAAAAATCCTAGGTTATATTTTAGCCACCTGGGAAAAAATGATCTACCAGTTGGACCTTTCAGTAAATAATAACCAGTACAAAGACAACTCTATAACTTAATCCAGTTGATTCATTGGGAACTATTCAAACTTCTTTATTTTTAAGCTTAAGCATCAGGAAAAGGTTCTCTGTGCCATTGTATCTAGCATTTGGACATTTATGAGTAGGGCTTTTCATGTGTGTACATATGCAAGCATGCAATTGAAGCACTGTATGTGAAAATACAGGCATGGAGCTTCATTCATTTAATTAAAGAGCAATAAGGAGGTAGCAGCATAACTCAAGTTTTCTAGCTCTTGCAAGCAGAAACACTACCTGCAGTAGAGAAGCACCAATGAACAGTAATTGATTTTTTTTTTGCTATCAGAAAGAGATTGGTGATGCTAGTGGAATTTCAACTATCTGCCCTATTTTGTGCAGCGGTCATTATACTACTGAATGCAATTGGCCTGACTAGCTTGTGGATTCAAAGGTCGATAAAAAGACTTTGGTCTGGTCTGTAGGTGCATAACGCATCAGGATCAGTTAACCTAAAATAAGATAAAATAAGAAAGGTTGGGTGTGGAAAAGTAAGGACGTAATTGAGCCAAGACTTTGCAGTGCAAAGATTTGAAATACATATTAACAATCTAGATTAAATATGGAGTTTGGTGAAGCATGAATAAAACAAAACCTATGCAGCAACTTTATGACATGTACCAATTTCGTTCTTTGTCATCCAGAAAATGGTTACAAATTTTAGCTAGTATTTTTGCCATCCATCATGACAAAAACTGAACAGTTGTGTTTTGGAAGTACAATTTCTGTTGCATGTGTGTCCTCTCACTTCGCCATGGCGTTCTTCCATGCTTACTAAGAGGTTTCTGCTTCACAAAATGGGTAAGAATAGCTGTAATAAATTTGTAAAGGCAAACTTGCCATGTGTTATGAAAAATACAAATGGAATCCTTTTCTGTCTGGTTCATGGCTTCATATGCTGTGGTTTTTACCTCTAGCCTGTTTGAAAATACAAATGAAATCCTCAAGTAATAGGATTAGGTAAGGGACAAACCAGACTTGTACCTAAACTCTATTGGTGGTTTTCTTTCTTGGGAATGGTTCTGAGTATTTAAAACAGCATGAATTTCAGCTTCCTGCATGGAGTAGTAAACTGCAGTAACTAACCAAATAAGGAATTGGTTACATTACTTTAAAAGAAAAAGTGCACTGAAGGGCTAGTCATATTCCTCTGAGGTGAAACAAGTCTGTCTTTCATTATTAGGCAGTGTGTCCAACATTGTGAGCACTCTTGTGGCTGTACATGTGCTTCGCAAAACCTGACAAGGAGGTGCTTGTTAATTTTTTATCGTTGAGCAGAGAAATTCAAAGAACAGAACTGCAATGTTTTGTCTAAGTTGTAAAACAAAATCTCATTTCCAATAATATATATATCTACTACCATGTGTGATTGTTTATTCAAAGGGGAGCTTGAAAATTAATTTTTACAAAATGTAATGAATCCTGCACCAGTCACTGCAAAAATAAAAGAGAAACTATTTGTTGGAAAAATCACAAATTCTTTAAAAGTACTGAGGAACATTTTCTTGTGCCTGTGCCTGAGGATGTTGAATCACCTGGGTGCAATAAATTGAGGTGCACAGGATTCCTTGTCCTTAGCTAGTTAGACCAATTTTGCCCCCATTTTGGCCCCTTCTCTAGTCTCTGTGCCAAGCCGATCCAATTTACTTTGGTACAGACAGAGGAAAATTTGTCCCTTTCAGCTTTAGTGCTTTTTACTTCCACTTGACATTATTAGATTTCCTACTTTGAGTGCTGTACACTTTCTGTCTTTTCTCCCAATCCCCGCTCTGTGTGCATTTCCCTTCTCATTTGATGTAACACACAGGAAGATTGTGCAAATATTGATAGATCTGACGCTACGACCAAAGTGGTGAGCACAGGACTTGGGGACAACCCTGACCATTACCTTCTCCCTCCTGGTTTTTCAATACAAACCATATACAATACTGACTATGTAAATTCACAAGGACAAAGTCTGGGGAGTCTGCTTAGCTTGCAGCAGTGAAACCTTAACCCAGCGTGAAAGCCAGGAAAGGACAGGAGAAAATTAGGAGAAGGTGGTATTATAGTTTTTCCATGGATTTTAAAACAAAAACTTGTATTTATTTAGTGAATTTATGACCGCAGGACTTCCCAAAGCACTTTACAGCTTAATGAAGTACTTTTGAAGTGTGGTCACCATTTTTTTTATTCACATGGGTGTCACTGGCTAAGCCAGCATTTATTGCCTATCTGTTATTGTAGATGGCTGGTAAAAGTTAATCATATTGCTGTAGGATCTGGATTCACATGTAGGCCAGACCTGTTAAGCAAAGTATCTTTCCTTCGCCAATGACATTAACTGCAGATGGTGGTCACATGATCACCATGAGACTAATGGGTATTGAACCATTTTCAGTAATCTAATGAAACTTATATTGCCATGCACCATTATGTTATGAACTGAACTTGATATTCCAAAAGTAATTTTCTATCATTGAATTTAACAGTGACTATCGACATTTTCTCTTTCAATTCATAACCACTGTAGTGCTGGTCATTCTTGCAGTGTCTACTTGAGAGAACAGTTTTATTTAGACATTGCTATCAGCAACATGACTGATTTGGAAAATCAAAGGGTCAGAAATTAAGGAAGAGCAATATTTAAAACTGCTTAGCAAAGCATCAGCAGTGAACAGCTTTGCACAGCTGTATCTGGAATGAAATGCGAAACAAGGCTTGTTTTGTTTGCATGGTTTATTTCATAAAGGAGCAGATGGTACAATAAAAGAGAGTGCTACAAATTTTTGGCAAAAATTTTGAAAAGCAACAAATCTGGTGTTCAAAGAAACATGCAGAGGCATCAGCAAATTCTGACTGCGGAGAACTAATGATTCTAGGCAAAAATATGTCCTGTGGTGTGGCTAGGGCAATGATAATGAAATGACAGTAAAGTACATGTTGGCACTTTCAGGAGAGAGAAGCTATTTGGGAATCTGCTTTTAGGAAGAAGTGGTAATTGTACCAAAAGAGTCAACGTTGATATAGAATGTGGTGGAATGGTTGCTCAGTGGTTAGCACTGCTGCCTCACAGCACCAGGGACCTGCGTTCGATTCTACCCTCGGGTAACTGTCTATGTGGAGTTTGCATGTTCTTCCAGTGTCTGTTTGCGTTTCCTCCCTCAGTCCAAAGATGTGCAAGTTAAGTAGATTGGCCATGCTAAATTGCCCTGTAATGTACAGGGAAGTGCAGGTTTGTTGAGTTAGCCATGGTAAATAAGAGGTTACAGGGATAGGGTGGGGTCAGTGGGATGCTCTTTGGAAGGTCAGTGCAGATTCAATGGGCCGAATGGGTTCTATTTAAACAAATCCAATTTTCCGTATGCTGCTTGTGTCAAATTTCCTGGTTAAACTTCTCATTTAGAGATTTAAAGTTTCTTCTTTTAGTTCATTCATAGCCTACCTTGGTGCTGAGTAATATCCAACACACCAACTCTCCACTCAATAAACAGGTATATTTTACAGAGGTTTCGTTGGTGAAAAGCAGTCAACCAAGTAGAGACGGTAAATACAATTGTTGATTATAACATGCTAGTTAATTCTGTCAATTCAAATTAAGTATATACATGAGAAAAGCAAGGATGGTTATGATGGTTACAGGGCTGTTGTGGCACAGTGGGAGTGTCCCTAACTCTGAGCTGGAATCCCAGATTCAAGTCCCAGCTGCTCCAGAAATGTATAATAACATTTGTGAGCAGAGAGTTTTGTTTGAAGGCATATCAAGTGTTATAAAATGGAGGTTGACCCCCCCCAATAATTAAAACAGAAACACCCAGAGAGGAGCACCTCACCCTACAATCTGTTATTAGAAGTGTGAAAAGTGGTATAACCTGCCTCTCGCACCCCCCTCCCAGTCTGTTATAAAGGAGTGGTTAAATTAAATAAACTCCTGACACTCACTGTATAATAAACAAGTAACAAATTATTTATCTAATTCTAACAGTGAACAGATTAACTGAACCATTAACGAACTGAACAATTCCCCCTTGACTGCTAAGTATTCCCTGACAAAACAAAATTCTAATGGCATGCTGTTCCAATAAATATAAGCCCCACTTATTTGGACTAATATAATAAAAAAAACTTAGTCTCTCAAAATTAGAGCTAGGATATGTCTTCTAGAATGTTCTGTGCCTTCTCCACTGGTTTTCAGTGAGGAACGCCCTTTTTCCATCGAATTCTGGTATTAGAAATTTTACCTAAGATTTCTGCTGTACTTTAGATGATGGCTACTCTAAAAGCTTAGAGAATTCTGTGAGAGCGAGAGATTTTCTCTTTAGAGCTAATGGTTGTTAAGTCTATCAGATGGCAGTTGCTCTCATACTGATTTTCTAATGCCCTCTTCTTTTATACTCTTGATGACATATCAATTTAATACAGTAGGATTGGTCCTATGTTGTCAAAGCCATCAGATTTACATTAAATTGGTTTTTAGTCTCTAAGTGCCTGGTTCAAATTAATTGGCTGATAGTTAAACTGGCCGCCTTGCTAGCAAACCAAAACTGCTGCCTGGATTGCTTTCCATACAGTCTTTTGATACAAATATTTTAGTTTCAGGAGCTCTCTGTGCACCAGCAACTCACAAGCTGCCCACAGATTTTTTTGCATCTCTAAGCAGAGAATAGCATATTATCTTTTAAATGGACCATGCAGTCTCCCCCTTTTCACAAACAATAAATTCTAACATCCTGCCTTCCAACCCACAAGTACTATACCCAACTTCGCAACACAAGGAACACACTGACTCAAGAGAGCGGAGTCAGGAGATATACACCTATAATATTTCACTCAATTAATAAATTTATTCCAAGTAAAGACTGGCTTTTTTTTCCTTCATCAATTGATGATCCGACATGTAACATCATGCACACAATTTGCTTTCTGTCCCAGAAAATAACTCATTTTTGTGGGATTTCCAGTCAATCTGAGTTTATCAATACTGCAAGTTTAATTTATTTCAGTGGTGGCAGTGCTGAAAGAACTGGTATTGGTAGAAGGGGAAGGGTCCAGAAATAAAGCTACCAAAGTTTGGAAATTGACCTTAAAAAAAATCAGGTTTTTATTTTCCAATAAATCACTATCAAGTGACCTCAACCTTTTAGTTTGAAGGGTGACTGCTCTATGCAGTTCATGCCCAGTCACTGACCACTTATTGTGTAAATCACATAAACTGAACGTTCTCTTGAATCATAATTGACATTTTCTTTTGATCATTACGGTAAGATTTTAAATTTAAAACACTGTTAAATCCCAACAGAACTGAACAGGTATCTTGAGATTTTTGTCATACAGTTGCTATTCTGAGACACAGTCACTTGAATGATAAATTCATCATGAAGATCTGTCTTGAAGCACTGGGAAATAACAATCGAAGATTCAATAGGGTTTTTCTTTTAAAGACTCTGTTATAAACTATTAAATGTAGGTTATATTCATTTATTTTGGCCATAGTATATCCTAAGGTGTTCTACAGCATTCTTATCAAATCAACATTTAATCCAAGTTACAGAAAGGGATATTAGGGCAGATGACCAAAAGGTTGGTCAAAGTGGAAGTCTCTAAAGACTGAATAAAGGAGGAAAGTAATGGAGAGGTAGAGAGATTTAGGGATGTAAATCCAGAGCATGAAACCTAATGGTAATTGATTAAGGGGTCAGATTTGGAGGAATGCGCATTTCTTGGGTGTTGTTGAAGTTTGAGGAAATGGGAAAGTAGGAGGGCATGGAGGAATTTTAAAGACGAAAACATGAGCTTAATTGGGAGCTAAGTGAGGTCAGCAAAAAGCACATTTTTGAGAGAATGTTGTATGTCTATCCTTGACTGCACTACTTTTGAATGGAGATCGTAATGTGAGTATAGTATAAGTGAATATTCCTCATAATCCCAGAATTTGTGATTGTAGTTGTATGCTATTTGAATAGCTCCATCCAATCTTCTGTAAGGAGAAAAAGTAACATTCCTGCATCTATCCATGTAACTGAAATCCCTCATACTTGGAACCCTTCTTTTCTGAAATCATTT
Source organism: Ginglymostoma cirratum (assembly GCA_024137785.1). NCBI lineage: Eukaryota > Metazoa > Chordata > Chondrichthyes > Orectolobiformes > Ginglymostomatidae > Ginglymostoma > Ginglymostoma cirratum. The sequence continues at coordinate 1,796,574 of JAHRHZ010000047.1, read as the reverse complement.
CTGGAGCCAAATCTTCTCTGCGTCCTCTTTAAAGACTTCACATCCTTCACAACCATAAAGTGTGGTTTCCAGAACAAGGCACATTTCTCCAGCTAAGAACAAACCAATATTTAGTACAGGTTCATCATAATTTCCTTGCTTTTACTCAATGCTGCAGTGTTTAAAGCCCAGAATCCCATAAACCAGTTTTTCAATTTCCCTTGTCTCTTTCAACAACTTGTGCATGTATATTCTGAGGTATGTCTACTCCTGAACCCATTTAGAACTTTGCCCATTTCATTGTCTCTTCTTGTTCTTCCTAACAAAATGTATCATTCTGCATTTCTGTGCATTAAATCTTATCCTCATGTGTCTACAGATTCCACCAGTCTCTCTACAATTCCTTGGGGGAAGAAAAGGATGAAAATTAAACTTTGACTTTAGTTTTAAGGGAACAACTTTAGCTCTTGCAGTTAACATAGGTTGACAGTGGTTGTAATCTACTGAGATTTTGCAAACACTGAGAATTTTCCTAAAGCATGGAGGTCAAAGGATATTATGTCAATAATGGCTCATTTGGTATCACTTATGAGTCAGGTGGCTGTCGATTCAAGCCCCACCTTTGAGGCTTGAGAAGACCATCCTAGCTGACATTCCATGCAGTTTTGAGCAGTGCTGTGCTTTCAGATGTAATGTTAAACCACTGCCTTTTTGCCCCCTGAAGTCAGCACCAAATATTCCTTAGCACTATTTTGAAGATGTGCCATTGAGTTCACTTTGTGCCTTGACCAATATTTTTCTGCAATCAATGTCTTTAAAACAGACTATCTGATTGTTATCACATTGCTGTTTGTGGGACCTTGCTGTGTGCACATTGGTTTCACTTTGTATCTTCAGAATGTCTTATTAGTGGGCCAAAAGGCGTTTTTTTATAATGCAAGTCCTTTCTTAATTACTTGGTAGTACAGAATTAAAACATTGTTAAAAAGCAACGCAAAGTCAAAACTTTCCCATCTTGCATTCGTCGAGACTAGGATGGAAAAAATCAGACTTGGAAAAAGGAGCACCAATTTATCTGTGTCACTCATTTTAGCAATGTTTAAGTTTTTAGTTTGTTTCTAAATGTAGAAATGTACTGTATTTCTAATAACGTAGACACAAACATCTGAGAAACCCTTTGCAATGAATGTTTACTGTATGCATGCTTATGTTTTTCATGCATTTAGGGTACCAGCAACATTCTGTCTCAGGAAGTTTCTGAGTGTACGTTTATGCAAGGTTCATTGATATATGGTAGTTATGCCATCACAATAAGCAATATACCATTTTATATAGTTGTTGTTGAGCTGAAAGTAGAAGATAATGTTGGCAATCCATTTCAAGAAAATGCCGGGTGAAGTTGGGGTGACACCCAACTGTTGCACACTAACTCTTTAGTTTAACCTATCTGGATAAAGGCCAAATCAAACAAATTACTGTTTGACTAGTAGACGAGTCGAAATCCCACTGTTTTTGTATTTTAAATCTTTCTACATATTAGCTGAATTAAAAAAAAGTGCAATAACCATTCAGAGTATTAACTGTTTCACTGTAATTTCCTTGTTTAATATTCTCTGCTTCTACACTGTATAAATTGTGAAATGCTGGCTGAATTTATGCGGTGGATTTTTTTTATTGCACAAGCAATATTTTGGGTTTCCACTTTCCCCTGTTTTCTGTTGAACTGCCTGAAAGGTTTCGACTGTTGCTGAGATGCAGATGACAGCAGTAGTCTGGTATCTCACACAGTTGGTAGTTTTGATGCACTACTGCAGATCCCAGTGTACCTGCTGTGGAAAGTGACTTTTCTCCATTGAAAAGATGCAGTTGTTGCCCTGGTATATATTCTGATAAATCTACGAGGATGTAGTCTTGCTGATGAGCCAGTTTTGGCAAATCTGGCATTTTTGCTCTGATAGATTCCAACTTCAGGAGCAGATGTGCTAAATTAACACAGCGCAGGTACACAGTAGAATCTTCACCAGTGCTCAGTGATAAACTTCTAGTACCAGCCCTGATGAGGAGTAGAAAGTTCTTCTTAGAATATTCTTTATACCTATCCCAATTATTAATTCACTTATTAATCAGATAATGTATTCTTCTCTATTTCTTTAATATTACTTCACTCCCTGTCATTAAATACTGCATTCTCCTTAAGCTTTACAGTTAAGAGGCAGTGAGTGAAAGTAATGTATTATCTTCAGGATGTTGTGTAAGTTTTTTTTCTTGGTTAGTTATTCAGGAATACATGACATCTTGTAACCATCTTATTCTCTTCATTTCACACTTGTGTTACAGCTTCCACATCCTCAAGTTCCCAACGGACATTTCCAGACAATAAAAATAAATATTTTGAAGTGTTTTTCCTATTCCTATGCCGTAAACTGGGGCAAGCAGACTGACCAGAAGCCCCATGATCAGTTATGGGATGAATTATCCATTTGTGTTGGTTGAGGTATGGCCAGCACACATTGGAATGGAATCTTTTGAGTCCACTTGAACAAGCAGATGCTGCTTGTAACATTTCATCCAAATGACATAATCTGTGACTGTGAGAGTGCAACATTGCCTTGGTACTCCAAAGATTTCAACAATCTTCTGCAACAGAGCCAAGATGAACCTGTGTAGTTGGCAATGAGCTTTTTGTAACATTAATTAAGCAGATGCCTTCCTTACACTCTAATGGTTGTTGGAGATTGTGAAGATAGTGGCCAGAGGTTTGCAAAGGCACCAGATAGGGCTGGAAATGTGTCATGAAGTGGGCAGGAGAATTGGGCCCTACATCATTACTATTTAGATAAAATGATTTAAATCATCATCGGGCCAATGCTAGACGAGAGAACTTGACGGGTCTCATTCGGGCTGTGGACGCTGCCCTCCTTGCCTGTGGCCCTCTCTTTGTTGCATAAAACCTTCCCTCCCTGCTTGCTGCTGCGCAACCTTTGCCAATTAATTGGCAAGATGTCATTGGCATTTTGAAATGGTCCCTGATTGTGACTCTCAAATGTAAATCAGCTGATAACCCCTTTGGGATGCTTTGGGTTCGGCAGCCTGCACCACACACCCCAAGGGCTTGTCTTTTTTTTTAACTTTCTCCTTGTGTGATATGAGTTTTGTCCACCCCCCAATCCCAAATGAGCTTGAAGGGCCATTTGAAAGGACAGTTGAGAGTCAACCTGCCAGTCTGGAGTCATGTGTTGACCAGATCGGGTAAAGATGGCTGATCTCCTTCCCTAAAGGACAATTAGTGAACCAGTTAGGTTTCTGTAACAATTGATAATAATTTCATGGTCACCATGGTGCTCCTGTTTATTTTCACAGCCCAAAGATGTGCAGGTTAGGTGGATTGACCAAGGGAAATGCAGGGTTACAGGGATAGGATAGAGGGGTGGGTCTGGGTGATATGGTCTTCGAAGAGTCAGTTTGGACTTGACGGGCCAAATGGCCCCTTTCCGTACCTTAGGGATTCTGTGATCATTGAGACTAATTTTTAATTCCCAAATTATTAATTAAATTCAATACCACCAGTTAACACAGTGGGATTTGACATCTTGTCCTTAGATTACTAGTCTGCTAATATTGACTAATCGGTGAGTTTGCCTCCAACAATGTATTTTACTCATTATTTGTACCACCATAAGAAAGCATGTGTGGATATGATGACATTAAAGGCATGTTGACCGTGATACTTCACAAAAAACTATGAGCCATTTTTGTGATGTTGGGAACCTTTTCTATTTCCCTTACTGTCCAGCTGCCTGCCTCTTGTGTAAAGGGGTAGTGACTCATTGCATTCCAAAGATCGATTGAATTGGCCACCAGAAGATGTGGGACTGTGGTTTGATGATGAATCTGGCAAATGGGAAAACACAATATTTCATTACAGCAGCACTGCTGTAACCGAGAACTCTGAAAGGAGAGTTGCTATCTCCCTGCTTTGTTACAGTGTGTACTGATATGCTTGTCTACCCTGATAAACACCATAGTCTGGTTAGAACAGTTGTGGTTTGTAATTGGCTGGATCAATCAATAATATTTCTGGAAAGCATTTTGTGAAGCTATCACCAGATGAACAAAGTATTTTTGTAAAGTATCCCTACCCACACTGGGACTTTGCAATGAATGTACACTTTATTTGTAACTTATTGCCATTGCTTTACTTTGTAGCTGAGTTAATACAATCCTATCTACATGTCCTTCTTCAGAACACTTTGTCTGAGAATGCAGACTATTCTGAGTTCCGAGTTCAGTCAATTCTGGCAGTGGTGTGTGCTATTAACATCCCTCCTTAAATATTGCATTCTAATGTCTCAACAAAGGCTGCAGTAAAACAATGACTTTACTGTTCTTCACTCTTGCAGGGCCTCCAATGTCACTTTTATAATTTTATTTTTCTTTCCACACCTCTTCCTTTGAGGTACAGTTGCAAGTGCCTCAATTTTCCTTAGCTAAGCCCATCCAAGTGGATTTTAATCCATGCAATCAACTGCAACTTTGATGCTATATGGTCTGGGCCAAATTGAGAGCGTCGCGTGCAGTCTGCATCCTACACTGCCACAAACACCCCACTAAAGTCAGCTTGAGCAGAATTGTTGGATGATGACCAATGAAAAACCTGGGGCAACAGTACTGATTGTAACACTTATACTGTGGGTGTGGTGGCACACTGATAATGCCACTGGTCTAGTAATCCAGACCTATCTTGGGATACAGTTCAAATCCCACCAGGAAAATGGTGGAAATTTAAGTGTAACTAATAAAGTTGGAATTGAAATAAGAATTTTTTTTTTTAAGCATTAGAAAACGTGTGTTAGGTGGTAATCAATTTGCCTTTCCCACTACAGAGAAAACACATTGTTACAATCAGGCCATTAGGAAGTGGATGGTGCGTTTCAGTGAATTCATCAGCAAATGACATTGACATCCCTGGTCGCCAGAAGCTACCAGCCAATGAGAGGGCAGCAGTCTCTGGCTCTGAAAGATCCCTAGTGGAGTCTAGTCCTTGTGGAGGGCGTAGGATCCAGAGCTGAACAAATAAGTTGCTTATATATGCTGTACTCACGGAATTGGTGTTGCAGGGAGAAACAGGTTAAGGTAATTGGATAAAGGTCTACGGATGGCTTTCAAAAGCCTACCCCTTCCCTGCAGCCCCCACCTGCCTCTTATTCTCTTCTATTTCGCCCATTTGAAGACCTGGAAACCCAACAGGAAGGTCACCTTGATTCTCCAATCGGGAAACCAGACAATTTTCTTATTTGCTGGGAAGGCAGGTGATCAGGGAGTTGCTGAGGCCTTATGTGGCTACTACTCAACCATTAGGGTTTTAATTGCTGATGGGTAAGTCATGGACCTTCTCCCCCTTGTCTTAATTAATGATACAACAAGAAGGGGTGAGTTTCTCCAGGCTCAGAACTCCCCATTATTTCCCCTACTTGCACACCTATTTTGCTACCTCTAGGGAGGTGAAAATTGTGTCCCTAGACTCAGTAATGGTGACTGTTATTATCGTGAATACCTATTTGTTCACTAATGCTCTTTAAGGAAGGAAATCTGGCATCAAAACCTGATCTGGTCTACACGTTACTGCAGACTCCTAGCAATGCAGTTGATTTGAACTGGCCAGCAAGCCATTCAATTGCACTAAGCTGCTACTAAAATACCAATGATTCAAGAAGCAGCTTAGTACCAGCTTCTGAAAGCTGTCAGGGATGGGCAACATGTGCTGACCTAACCAGCAATGCCCACATCACACAAAAAGAATTAAACAAACACTACCCTGTCCAAAAACAGTTACTTTAGCCAAGACCTAGAATAACATTTGGGACAGTCCTAGTCTGTATAGTTCAGCTAAATGCAGGATAAAATTAATGAATTATAATTAGAAACTCAGCAAGTTTGATCCCACAGCTTGTAAAAGAAACTGTTATACAAGCCTTAAGTGCTGCAGTTTTCAGAATTCTGTCACAGTTTTGGTAGTATCAGCTGAATCTGTTGTTTTGTATTCTCTTGTTCTGAGTTAGCAGTTCTGCACTGTGAGTGAGTCATTTAGCACCATTTACTTTGCGTCTACTGAGCCCATCCCATTTACTCAAGTGGGAATGTATGCTTTTCCAGTTGGGAAGTTTGGTTTGATCACCATCTATTCCAATCTGATGAAAACATCATGTTTCAGAAGCAAAACAAATGACAGCAGCAGCTTTCTCATTCAACTGGACCCACACACACTTTCCTAATCCCATTAGCAGTTCATGACCCTTTTGTAATGTTTTCTGTTGATTTCCACACATTAAGGACAGGTTTTTTTTCTATTCTTTCATGTGTGTAGATGTCACTGGCAAGGCCAGCATTTTATCCACATCCCTAATTGCTCTTGAGCTGAACAAACTCGTAGGCAGTTAGGAGTCAAGCACATCACTGTGGGTCTGGAATCACATATCGGTGAGAATGGGTAAGGATGTGTGCTTCACTGACCTGACCATCATCTGATACCCATCCCTAGTTACCCTCGAGAAGGTGGACAGTGAGCTGTCTGCTTGAACTTGTAGATGGTGGACATGCTTTGTGGGGTCAGGAGATGAGTTACTCGCTGCAGTGTTCCTGGGCTCTAATATGCTCTTATAGCCACTGTGTTTATGTGGCAAGTCCAGTTCAGTTTCTGGTTAGTGGTAACCCTGGGATGTTGATGATCGTGATTCAGTGGTGGTGATGCCATTGAATGCTAAGGAGTGATGCCAAGATGCTCTCTTGTTGGGGATAGTCATTGCCTGGCATTTGTGTGGCATTACTGATACTTGCCACTTTTCAGACCAAACCTCAAGAATGTCAGGTCTTGCTGCATTTTGACTGCATCTGTTTCTGAGAATTTGCAAACCTGGAGATGAGATGATTTTCCTTCAGCAACTACCTTCCAATATTGGGTATGATTCCAAGTCCAGCAGAGAACTTTGCCCTTGATTCCTATTCGGTCTAATTTTGCTAGGGCTCCTTGATGCGACACTTATCAAATGTGTCCTCGATGTCAAGAGCTTTCATTCTCACCTCACCTACTTCTGGAGATCAGTTCTTTTGTCCATGTTCAAACCAAGGCTGTAATGATGTCAGGAGATGAATGGATGTGACAGAACCCAAACTGAGTGTCAGTCAACAGGTAATTGCTGTTTGATAACACTGTGATTACCCCTTTTAGCACTTTACTGATGATGGAGAGTAGAATAGGTGGTAATTGGCTGGGTTGCTTTTAATGTACAAGAGATACCTGGACAATTTTCCACATTGTTGGGTAGACGCCAATGTTGTAATTGTACTGGAACAACTTGCCTAGGGCCACAAGTTGTGGAGCACAAGGTCTTCAATATTATTGCTGGAATGTTGTCAGGGTCTATAGCCATTCAGTATTCAATGTCTTTAGACATTTCTTGGTATCACATGGTGTGAATCAAATGGCAGAAAGACTTGCATCAATGATACTGCGTCCTTCAGAAGAATTGGTGATGGGATCATCCATTTGGCACTTTGGCTGAAGATTGTTGCAAATGCTTCAGCCTTATTTTTTGTGCTGATGTGCTAAGATCCCCCATCATTGAGGGTGGGGACATTTGTGGAACTTCCACTGAGATGTTTAGTTGTCCACCACAATTCATGACTGGATGTGGCAGGACTACAGAACTTAGACCTGCAATGGTTGTGAAATTGCTTAGCCCTGTCTTTCAGTTGCCAAGGCACTGTCACCATTCAAGGATCTTTTAATTCCAGATTTATTCATTTATTTCAAATTTCACCTTCTGCCATGGTGGGATTCAAACCCATCGCACAGAACATTAGCCTGGGCCTCTGGATTGGTAATCCAGTGACATTACCAGTATACACCACCTGCTCTTGGATAAGATATAACTGTGTCTGAAGAGAAAAGAGTGTTCACAGAATCCTTACAGTGTGGAAAGAGGCCTTTCAGCCCATTAAGTATGCACTGACTCTCTGAAGAGCGTCCCACCCGTACCCAGTCCCCACCCTGTCACTGTAACCCTGCATTTCCCATTAATCCACCTAACCTGGACATCCCTGGAAACTATGGTGCAATTTTAGCCATTTTCACTTAATGTGCGTACCGTGGGACTGTAGGAGGAAACTGGAGCACCCAGAGGAGACCCAAGCAGACACAGGGAGAACATGCAAACTTCACACAGCCCAAGGCTAGAATTGAATCTGGGTCCCTGGCACTGTGAGGCAGCAGTGCCAAGCAATGAACCCAGTAATGCTGTGACAAAGTGGCAAATATGAAAAGCTCAACATCATACAGGGCGGGGCTTTACACTAAAATACGTCCTCCTCTTTCACTGTCACTGATGGGTTCTTTTTAGGTTTCCCTGCATTGCAGAAAACTCCCCCATGGCGGATGCTGCTTTTGTTGCTTTAAGCTCAACATCTGCTGCAGGCTGAATTGTCACAATAGACTTCTTAATTTCTTTCAATAGTGTCAAAGCCTGTAGGTTAGGGGTGAGATTGTGGTAAGATTAGTGACTGAAGTGTAGTTCAACCTGTATATAATCACGAGACACCCAATCTAGAACACAGTGCCCCTGTTATGTTGAATACTTATTTCATTTCTCTGCCTCTGCTGTGAAAATTTGTCTTGCCACATTGAGGAATGCCTCTGCCTTTGTCACTTAACCTTGTTTCACTGAACGTGATTATTAAAATTTTAAAACATATGCATATTTTATAAAGGAGGCCTGACGGACATCTATGACCAAACTGAGCTCCTATGTGATTGAACAAAGGTGCCCGATTTTAATTAAGTTTAATTCTGTGGAATTTTAAATGTGCCATCTTCAGTTAATTGATTAAGGGGGAAAATGGTCAGTCTCTTAAAGCAGCTATGTTTTTATTAGCACTTCACAGGACCATTACTCATAAACTGCTGAAAATATTTGCAGTACTTGCTGGAGGAATTTTTGTGTCCAGACATACCTCCTTTTTGCATTGGTTAAATGAGAAAATGCTAGCTCTGTGATTAAATCAAAACCATGACTATTTCCTTTACCACAGCATGAGCTTTCTATTCTCCTTATATGGGAAAGAAATTTTCAAATGCAGTTGACTGGCTGTGGATCTAAGGTTGTGTTTAAAATTCCTTGGGCTTTGCAGATTTAAGGATTGGGAAAAGGGGGACCCAGACAATAGCAGTTGTCAGTAAATGATGCATTAATTTTCAAAATAACGGATATCTTGATTAAATACCGTAGCAGTGTTTAACCATGCACTTTTGTATTTCTCAGGCCTGCATCATTGTTAAAAATAAAAATAAATAATTGTAATCAAGTTTCATATGTTATTATAAGAAACTCATCATAATAAAATTACTCACTTTATGATTGTTGCCACATGTTCTTTTGGCCTAGCTATTTTTGTAAAGACCTTGGCTGCCTTTTCTATGAACCGTTGTATGCTGCTATTGACGATGTTCCATCATCAAAGATTTGTGATGTTTCTGGTCTCCTACCGCTGTTCATTCGGCTGAGCTGGTGAAATACAGGGCTTTGACAGCATGCCATTGAATAAGATCATTTCCTACACTTGTTCAGTTGGAAAGGACACAATGTGGAAATTTAGGCACTGATACCAAGAGTCCCACTACACATGAAGAAGCCATTGCAATTACTGTATTGAGTAGATATAACTAAAGTAATAAATAAAACTTGTATTCGTAGGGATTTTTAAGATGAAACATCTAAAAGTGCTTTATGTACTGAGTTATTTTCAGTGTAGTAGCCATTGTAGGCAAATCCATTGACCTGCATACCAGTTTGATTATATTTGAATGGATAGATGAAAACAGCTCCCTCCCTAACAAGCCTCTAGAGGAATCCATTCAGTGCAGGCAGCACTGTGAGAAAAGGAGAGATACTCACTGAGTGCATTTATGCAACTTTGTAGACTCTGACTTGAGAAAATAAGGGCTATTGTAGATTGCCCTGTGAAGTAATCAGGTGGACAAATAATTAAATTTTTAGAAGAATCTGCGTGAATAGCAATAGGAATCTGCAGGTTTTTGCTAGTTTTTGACTAGTTATGAAAAAGCTGAGTTGCATTTATATTGTGTCTTTTATGATCTTGGGATGCTCCAAGTTGGTTTACAGTGAATGAAGTATACTGAAAAGAGTGAACAGCCGTAATGTAAGAAATGTGGCAGCCAGTTTGCATACAGCAAGGTCCTACAAATAACAGTGTGATAATGAGCAGATAATCCTTAGATTGTTGACAGATACATGTTGGCCTGGACACCAGAAGAACTCCCCTGTTCTTTCATTAGTACCAGGAGATATTTCAGCTGAAAGCAGATCGGACCTTGGTTTCACATCCCAATCAAAGTCAGAACCTCTCTTAACATAGCATAGCATCGCTTCAGTACTGCAGTGGGATGTCAGACTGGATTTTATTCTCAAGGCTCTGCAGTGTACCTTCAACCCACATTGTTCGAAATCAAAGGTAAATAGCTACCACTGAACCAAGGCTGATAGACAAAGGAGTTAAGGGCTGCTGGGTCAGCCAGGCCACAATAAGATCAACCACAATTTTATCAAATGGTGGAGTGGGCATTTGTCAAGATCTCAAATTCTTTTCAGGCTTTCATAGCAGAACATCAGCTTGCCAAACAGCTACAATTTGCATTTACAGAGCACCAATCATATAGTAAAATATCCCAGTATGTTTCACAGTGGCAACATGAACAAAGAGACCTAGGGGTTCAGGTACATAATTCTTTGGAGTTTACGTCACATATAGGCGGGGTAGTTGAAAAGGCATTTGGCATGCTTGCCTTCATTGCTCAGACCTTTGAGTATAGGAGTGCAAAGTCATGTTAAGTTTGTACAGACATTGGTGAGGTCTCCTCTGGAGTACTGTGTACGGTTCTGATTGCCCTGTTATGGGAAGGATATCATTGAGTTGGAGAGGATTCAGGAGAGATTTACCAGGATTTTGCTACGTATGGAAGGTTTCAGTTATAAAGAAAGGCTGAATAGGCTGAGATTTTTTTCACTGGAGCTTAGGAGTTTGAGAGGTGACCTTATAGAGGTTTATAAAATCATGAAGGGTATAGATAGGGTTAATGGTAGGTGTCTTTTCCCTAGGATGGGCTATTTCAGGAGTAGGGGACTTATTTTTAAGTTGAGAGGAGAGTGATTTTAAAAAGACGCGAGGGACAAATATTTTACATAGAGGGTGTTTGCGTGTGGAATGAACTTCTCCAGGAAGTGGTGGATGCAAGCATAGTTACTATGTTTAAAAGACACTTAGATAAGTACATGAGTAGGAAAGGTTTCGAGGGATAGGGGCCAGGAGCAGGCAGGTGGAACTAGTTTAGTTTGGTACTATGTTCGGCGTGGACTGGTTGGACCAAAATGTCTGTTTCTGTGCCATATGACTCTATGAAACAAAATGTGATGCTGAATGACATGATGTGATTTTCAGGCAGATGGTCAAATGTGTTAAGCAGGGCAGCTGAAAGGAGAGTTCAGGAAGGCAGTTCTAGAGTTAGGGGATCAAGGCTGCCATAGGCACCACCAACAGGTGGTAAAGAGATTAAAATCAAGGATACACAAGAGGCCAGAATTGGAGGAGTGCTGATACATCGGGGGACTTTGGGTTGGAGTAGGTTATACAGAAGGGAGTGAGGCAATGGAGGGATTTAAAAACACAGGATAAGAACAGGTGTAAGAATGTAGAAGGATATACATGGGTATGCTTTCTATCAGATATTATTCACATTCAAGCATTTAATGTAATTTTGTTGCATTTTATGCCACCTTATTCTGTGGGTAATGTGAAATATGCATCTGGACATCAGGAATTTCTTTGAATGTCAATATTCCAATCAGTTTACTAGTTTTTATTATGAGTATCGAAACACTTTAAATTATGAACAACTGTTGCATTAACAAAGCATTGCACTGTTTATTTTGGTTGGTTTAACACTTGTCTTAACATAGGGGACAGAGAATACTAAAGCGGCACGGTGGCTCAGTGGCTCAGTGGTTAGCACTGCTGCCTCACAGCGCCAGGGAACCTGGTTCGATTCCAGCCTTGGGCGTCTGTCTGTGTGGAGTTTGTACATTCTCTCCGTGTCTGCGTGGGTTTCCTCTGGGTGCTCCAGTTTCCTCCCACAGTCCAAAAATGTGCAGGTTAGGTGGATTGGCCATGCTAAATTGCCCGTAGTGTTCAGGGAGGTGTGGATTGTTGGGGGGTGGGTCTGGGTGGGATGCTCTGAGGTTCAGTGTGGAGTTGTTGGGCCAAAGGGCCTGTTTCCACACTGTAGGGATTCTATTCTAAGCACCATGTTCACATCATTATTTGTAGGGGCAAAAACAGGAATTGCTAGAAAAACTCAGCAGGTCTGGCAGTATCTATGAAGAGAAAGCAGAGTTCTGAAGGAGGAGCTGTTTCTGATTTCCAGCATCCACAGTTCTTTTGGTTTTTTCTTTATCATTTTGAGGGGTATTTGAAACAACAACACTTAAAATACATTCAATGAGATCAGCTAAGAAAAAAGCTGACTTACCTCATATTAATTTTATAATTCATTACCATTTTTTAACACAACATAAAGTGTGGCAACAGAACAACACCATCAATATTTCAGTGAGTCAGGTCTTTAGTGCATCATACAATTTTGAGTGGAAACTTTTGAAGTTCAATTTATTATCTATAAATGGCAGCTAGGTTTCTAATCATTGTTAATATGATGTTTTCTAACTTTTATACTGTCTGTGAGAAAATATAAATTAATATAAATAAATTTGAACACATGCTATGGCACGGTTTGGAATGTTTATGGTATTTTGCGCCTTCTTGAATACCTTATCTTCCACTTTCTGCCACATACAGAACTTTTAACATGTCCTTGGACACATAGGAGAGGACTGTTTTGCAGTATGAAGCATACTTTACATTTTTAAACGATGTGAATTCCCACAATCTTGGCAGCATGAAATGTTAGACTGTTCTTACAGCAAACAAAAGGTCAGGAACGATGAAGATTCAAAACAAAACACATTCCTGACCTGCCTTTGATTAGTTGTAACGATAGTACAGTTGCTCTCGTGTAATCATTGTAGAAAGCAGGGTATGTGGACTATTGTGGGTTCTCACTCTTGACCACTAAGAAATGGAAATATGCCTGTGTGAACGTTAACAGGCTGGTTAATTATTTTGGGAGAGCCCTCACCATACTCTGTAAATCAGGTCTTTTGCCAGGAGTCGCTGAGTAGCATCGAAGGTTTGGAAGCCTGGTTGACTTTCCCTCTTCCTAATAGGAAAATTGAAACGAATTGTAACAGCCCTACCACAACATACCTGCCATTGGCTTATGTAGTACAGAGCAAGGATCAAACTACAGCCCTTCCTGGTCCACTCATGAGCTAATGTGATTGTCTTCAGAACCATTGGGTTTGCGTATTATTATCACTTTTTTTTCATCCAAGTAAGGCCAGTGCGTGCTGACCTCTATTGTAGCTTAGACTTCAAAGCTTTTTATCTTTACCCAGGGTGAAACTTGGTTTCTATAAGCCTGTAGCTTGAGCACCAATACAGGATCTTGTGTTTGGATTATCTAGACTAGCATTACCACAGGTCAATGGTTGGACTCTTCTGCTGTCTGAATTAAATATAGTCAACTCAACTCTGCTACTAAGTCTCTCCAAACCTGTGGGAAAGGCTATGCTAACTTTCCAATTTATGTAGGTTAAATGATAGCAAATAACTTATTTTACATTTGCATTTCTATGATGTGCTAAAAAAAGGGTATTCATCCTCAACATTAGAATAACTTAAGATCCTCTGCGGCGCTGTTATATTACTCATATACCTGCCAATTGGCAACGTGTACATATGCTGGAACTTGCTGAATTGAACTAAAGATTGGAGGCAAACTTGTTGTATTTATCTCCAGATTCTGGCAAAAGAATTTAAGAAAAGTTCTTTGGTTCCTTTTTAAGAGTTAATGCTAACATGAGGGGGTGAATAGCTTCATTTTATGCTAAGGGATTCCATGAGAACTATCACTCAGGAGTCAGAATGAAACCACATTGCGAGGGACAGTGTTAGTGATTAGTCATGTGCAGGAGCCTCCAACACCTTGCTTAAACAGAGAATGTTAATTACCTCTACTTCTGGCTAGCTTTTGAAAGATGAAGGTTGCTTCTGATGGCTTACGTAGTGACACTCCTAATATTAATGTAATGAAAGCCTTCGGCATTTGTTAACCAGATCTGGGAGCGTTTTAGGGGTTTCATAATCTAAGCTGCAAACAAAATGCAAACTCTTCCACCCCAGTGTCAGGTAATCTTTGGAAATGCAACAAAGATCACTTTATTAATGGCTATCGCAGAAATTGTATGTATATTGTGATAATACTGGGGATGAGTGCACACTTCTAAAATATACATCAAGAGTCCAATGATATAAACCAAGATGTATCTTCTATTCTATCACAATCCCCCAAAGATAACTGAAGGCTGTATTTTCAGCTGTATATTTACTGATATGATACTTTGTCTGCTTAAGATAGCCAGGTTCTATATAGTAGAAGTTTCAGCATTAACAGTGCAAGTTCTACTGTATTATATAAACCTCCACAAGAGCTATCTTTGTTCTAGGCTCTTTGTTTGCAGCCTAACCCTGGTGATGCTGGTCTGAACTCAAGTATCAGTGACTTTGTGAAGCTTATATGTGTATGGCCACACACTGCTGGAGTGTAGTGCCTATTGTGATGAGTTTGGTGGAGTGGGGCACTTAATGGGAAGGGGGTGTGCTGTCTGATGAAGACCCTGCTGCCCTCTCAACTCTGACCCAATTCAGTCTGGGCAAGAAGACTCCTGGACACACTCAGATAAAATCAAATTACTGCAGATGTTGGAGAAACTCAGCAGATCTGGCAGCATCCATGGAGAGAGAAACAGAGTTAATCTTTCAAGTCCAAAAAAGCTAACGTAACACTGAAAGTTAAGAGTTAATTACATTTCTTCTCCTTTTGCAGGGGAGCAAAGGTCACTACAGGTATCACTGGCAGAGTCACAATGTCAAACAGAGTGGAGTGGACGATATGGTGCTTCTCACAAAAATCACGGAGGATGGCATTGTCGACAACCTGAAGAAACGATACATGGATGACTATATTTTTGTATCCTTTCAATGCCAGATATAAAAGTCATGCAGACAACAAAGATAAGAAGGTGAACTTAACAGTTTTCAGAAGTCTCGATCACTTTGCATTTTTGTGCATTCCAGAATTAATTAAAAATGACTGTGGGCATCTCCCAAGTCATTGTTGGCCATTGATGACCATTTATTAGCTCCGATTGTGGTGCACTCCCTTCTGGGCTGTGACTGGCCTCCAAATAAAATGGTTTAAAACGTTAATTGCATGACCCAAGAATCTAGTTCATGCACAAATATTTGCCCTTAAATCTTTGCCTTGATTGAGTATTTTCTTCAACAATTAAACCATAAGTACAAAGCTATAGGCAAGTAAAAGGGTAGGGAGCTTCTTGCAGCTCACTGAACAACTTTGATGTGAATCCCTTGAACTTGTTCAGTACTCACCTTTGTCCCAGTAAAATGGCTCTTCAACAGTGGGCAGAGTGTCGACATGACAAGACTTTTACCAAAATGCAGTGCCATTCTTAATAGCAACTCTGTCGACAAATTGTTTTGACTCCAACAGAAGTAGATTTTGATACAAAATTGCTCACTAGTTCAGTTATCAAATTTTTTTATTTTTAGAAATGCTGCCTTTGTCTTAGCCGTTCAGGCCACTCTCAAAATGTATCCATATTTTGCTCCAGTGAATAAATTCCACTTGGCAGCTTATTTGGACGGAGAATGCTCTTTTTCTTTCCCATCCCCATTAACTTTAGTGCAGCTCAAATCCTGCTTAAAGGACATTATTTCCAGTGTATGTATTGTAAAAGGGAAGAAAGCAGCGATTATCTGGTTCATGTGCCGATCTGCTGACTACTTAGGCTTTTGTTAATCTGCAAGGTTAGTCATAAATAAACTGGGATCTACAGAACAATAATTCCAACCTTTATTTGGTACAGAGTCTAGCTTTCTCAGCTGAGACCAGGAAAGCTTCCAGTGGCTTCAACACTGCCAAATTGGGAGGAGGATATTCGCCAGCGTTATTCCTTTCGATTACCCAGCAACCTATGCTGCATCTATGGAGATGGGAGCAGGTTTCACTATGATACCCCTTGCGACAAATAGTTACTGCTCATTGTCGAGGCTGCGAGCACAGTTCCATGAGATAACATAAAATATTCACTATTTGAGGAATGGTACTTAAACTCAACATGTTCAGAACTGGAAGTCAAAAGAACATCTGTGAGGCAAGAAAGGGTATAATCTGTAGCAGCCCTTCATTCTGTAAACATAAGGCAAAGTCATCGTAGCCCCGGAGGCCCATGGCACTGCTGTTTCATCAGAGAGAGATGACTGGTGATGTTTTAACCTAAGGGTTACTACGCCTCAGGTGAGGGGTGAGGTCGAGAAGGTGAGAACTTCATAGTGAATTGAACCTGTGTTGTTGGTGTCACTCTGCATCACAAACCAGCTGTCCAACCATCTAAGCTAATCGACTCCCTATTCATTCTGTAAACCATCATTGACTGCTGAACGTTCATTTCCTAATAATCAAGGTAAGCGTGAATGAGCAAAACCATTTGAACTCCTTTGATTCATCTGCCCAGAACTCTGCAATCCCCTTTTACTGTGGTGTTTACCTGGTCTTGAAAGATTGCATATTTTCTTGCTGTGGGTCAACACAACATGTACAAAATCAGCAATTGTACTTCGATGGCTTAAAGCTTGTGAAATGCACTATGTAAGTGCAAGTCTTTTGTTTGTGGGTATCGAATTACTGTGACATTTTCCAGTCACTGGTCCACTGTGATGGTGATGGCTGCCATTTTGAACTTATTTTGGCTGCCCTTAATTTTTAAGTCCCGCATCACATACATTAAGTTCAGAAAAGCTGCACGGCTTGAACATATTTTTTCTTGGCTGTTGTACTGTTCTTGTGCATGTATGTATTCTGCTGCCAGAACCATACCTGCAGTTGGTACAGGGACCCCTTGCCCAGGGCTAATCATACTGTACCTTCTCTCACCCAACCCCGCACCTTCCCTAGGACTCTCCAGCTTTTCCTTGCATTCTGTGAATGAAGGTCTCTGAGTCTCCCTGTTTAACTTTACTGTGATTACCATTACCACTGTTATTTTCCCTAAACCTAAAGCGGCAAAATACCGAGCGGTTGCATGGTGCCACACTCACCTATTCAGAGGTCATCCTCATCTTGGCTTTTGGTTCCTTTCAGCAGCTGGTGATCTCAGTGTATGGAGCCCCAAATTGTGGGGCCTGGGATAGTAGGCCTGATTTGACCTATCCTGGGCACAGTTCTGGCCACTGCTACCAACAATAAATGCACCATGTTACACACATTCATGCATAGGATGTGTTCTCCACCTCAGAAAAGGGATATGTTCAAGCCTTGCACCTTTTTGAATTATCCGGGAGCTTGGGGAGCCTGTGTTCCCCATTGCTTTCTCTTTGGCAATGATGTGGCCAATCAGAGCTGGATTGCAAACCAATCAACACGCTTTCCTCTTTTGGTATAAATTGTTGTGATCGTTTGAAATTTGGTATTCTTGCATTTGATGAGCACAAGATTGATTATGCCAGCACCTTGTCAACAGTATTCTGTGTTTGTTTTTATCACTTTCAGCAGTATCTATAAAAGTTAAAAATATTTAGGTTAGCTGACAAAAGGCCAATAAGAGTTCCTATTTCAGTTAAAAGTTCTCGTAATCTTTAACAGGAAGCACACTGCTGGTGAATAGAACAGGACAACATAAGCCTATGAAAAGATGCCAATTTGAAAACATTTTGCATCTCATGAAACTTAAAATGTTTCCATTTAGCAAAATTTAAGTGTTCTAATTAGCTTAAAGATTTTAATCCTTTCAAAGACCCAGAGATTAATAAGTAGTCATTATTTTGCTGAATCAAGGTAACAGACTGTCTCTGCTTGTTTCCTCCCAGTCTAAATTAAATAGTCTCATATTTGACTAGTTTTTATTTATTTTGTGTAAGCATTCAAAGGATTGCAGATTGAATGGACTGGCAGACTGTGAGAACATAGACAAGGACACGTGCAGTGTTGTCGGGCTGAATCACTGCTGCTACTTACGACAACATTGGATTGTGGAAAGTGAGCATTGATTGTTAGACAGCTGAGGTCTCACTGCACAAACCAGGCACAGTCACTTCTGAATGAAGTCTGTCAAAGTTTTTAATGTTTGTGTCAAGACAGATTCTTGGTAAATATTCTGGGGCAGCACAGTGGCTCAGAGGTTAGCGCTGCTGCGTCACAGCACTAGGGACCTGGGTTCGATTCCACCCTTGGGTGACTGTCTGTCTGGAGTTTGCACATTCTTCTGTGTCTGTGTGGGTTTCCTCTGAGTGCTCTAGTTTCCTCTTGCAATCCAAGGATGTGCAAGCTAGGTGGATTGGCTATGCTAAATTGCCCATAGTGTTCAGGGATGTCTAGGTTAGGTGCATTAGCCACAGGAAGTGCAGGGTTACAGGGATGGATCTGGGTGGGATGCTGTTTGGAGGGTCAGTATGGACTTGTTGGGCTGAATGGCCTGTTTCCACACTGTGGGGATTCTATGATAGTCATTCGCCACATAACTATTATTTTAAATTACATCACTACCTGTTCTTTAGGGTGACATTCTGTAGCACTAATGTTTGTGTTGATTCTCGAAGCTCCCATTTCAGCTTGTTCCTTCTCTTTTTCCGAAGGTGCTACCTACCTGGATAATGGGGTCAGCTGTGGCTCAGTTAGTAACAGACTCACCTACGAGTTATAAAGTTCAGTTTGAAGTCCCACTTCAGAATGCGAGTACAAAAGTAGCACAAAGTGGGGATGAGATGTGAAATGGTGGTTCCATCTGCCTGCTTGGATTCTGTGGTGCTAATTCAGAGAAAACTTGGGGGTGGATGTCTGGTGGGAGAGTTCTCATACCAATATCTATCTCTCGATCAACATCACAACAAATAGTCATTATCACAGTGCTACTTTGGGAGCATGCTATGCACAAACATGGCTGATGTGACTCCTGCATTACAATAGTGATGATATGTCACATGTATTTCTTTTTGGCTATAAAGTTCTTTAAGATGTACAGTAGTTATGAAAGGTGCTTTATCAATGCTAATCTGCTTCCTAGATGCAGCTCTACACGGAACAGAAGCATTGATGGTGAGCATGAACAAGGACTTTCTTTCTTTCCCCCTTCCCTCATCCAGGGAGTTTCTGCAGCGTAGAGCCAGGATTATACCTGGGAATATCTTGTCTTTGTACCTTCATAGGCATCTGTAGTGCAACTACACACTCAGCCCTACAAGGGATTTCCACAATAGTTTTTACACCTTTCCTTTTTTACTGGTATGAAGTGGTGTCTGCTCCACTGTATTTTACAGTGTATTATCCTCTGAACTCCTCCTCAAACCTGTGGAAATCAAACCTGGTCACCACTGTACATCATTCCTGACCAACGTCTGGCAAATCTGTTAGTAGGGAAAAGTTTCATTTCTTAAAAGTTATTGATGGTGTGAACTTGAGTATTGCTGAAAATGTTTATTTAAACTTTTCTTCTTGCTCTCATCAGGACAATTAGCAAGCATACTAAAGTAAAGGGAAAATGACATTTACGCTGTATAGGAGGAGAGTCCTGATTGATTGGCATGTGAAATTTGAATGTTAGAAGAATTGCTATAGATGATGTACCAGTTAATGATGACTAATAGTTAACTGTCAAAGTTTGTTTAAATTTTAATCTAACGGGTCAAGTCATTGCTCTGTGAAATGAACCAGAGAATGGCTATCATCTGAAACAAAAACAAAATTGCTGGAGAAACATAGCAGCTCTGGCAACAGTTTGGAGAGAAAGCAGAGTTAATTTTTTGGGTCCAGTGACCCATCTTTCAAGTTGATTGTAGGTAGAAAAAGACAGGGGATGGAGGGGGAAGGAGTAAACAAGAGGAGATGGAGCCCAGGAAGAGAGAACAGTAGTTGCTCAGACAAAGGGACAATAATGCTGAGCCAAGGAGAAATAAAAGCTGCTAATGGGGTCCATTAGTGGATGAAAATGGGTTGGCTGTGATGAAAGCAGCCAATGTGATTACAAGCCTGGGGTGTGGAAGTGGATATGAAAGAAGTTGCTTAGACTCAATTATTGAGTCCTGAAGGCTGCAGGGTCCCAAAGTGGAAATTGAGATGCTGTTCTATGAGCTTACACTGAACCTCACTGTCATCTGTTTTCTTGCATTGAAACAGGCACAGTGTGAGTAGATGTGTCCTCTAGCTACAAAGAATAGGGGACTATGTATTTATAAGTGGTTTTCAGTACATGCAAGTTCACCATTCTGTGTATTAGCATATGTAGCATCCAGTTCATGCAAATGCAAGTGAATTCAACTGACAGTCCTGAACTGATTGTCAGCATAATGCTTTGCAAACTCAGCATTATCTAGCAAATGTTGGTCAATTGTGGAATCACATCTGATGTTTGAGTTTTGCAAATGCTGGCTGGTTATGGTCAGTACGTTGCCTGTTGTGAACAACTGGAGAATTTTGTTGTTTGATATGATTTACCAATCTTTGGGACATATGGCCTACATTCATAGCAGCACACCATCACTGAAATTCATATACTACATCCCTGATTAGTGTGAAAAGCTGAACAACTTTTTGGCTTGATGGCAGCATCCTGTTAATGATGATCACAACTAATGTTGCCACTATATAGAAACAGAATGAAACAAGTTAGCCTTAACTTTTGCTGCACACTTTGATTACCCTGGAAAGATAAGGGATCTCAGAGATAGTCTTGGTAAAACTTATTCATCAAATATTGTTAGCTGCTCATTATCACATTGCTTTTAACGATCGTTGCTGTGCACAAACTAGATGCCTGTGTTTCCTACAATGCAACGAAGAGTATGCTTCAATAAGTATTTCTAGACCTGTAGAGGACATTAGTATGCCCTGAAGTTGAGAAAGGCCCTGTAAAAATGTAAGTTTGACTCAAGAACTCGACGAAAAGGACATGCAGAGATCGCCATTCCAATGGTTCATTTCATGATGTAAGGCCATAGGGTGTGAATACAGGTTAATGATGACCACATAATACCTCAGATTATACACAGTTAAAAATTCCATCACAGAACTTCATGAAAGGAGCCCTATACTTCTTTCTCTTCCTAGATTAAAAGTTAACCAAGTACTTCATACTAATATTAGCAAAGTGTGATTCTCTCATTGGTCAAGGAATAAGAATGTAATTATTTAGAGAGGCAGTGAACTTTGGAAGAAATAACATGATGCCAATTTGTTTACGAGGTTTGAGATTATTTATAAAGGGAATAAGGAAGTTGATTTCCTTTAGTTTTCAATGTCGTAATTTCAGAGTGTTCTGACCTGCAGGATGCTTACATCGGAATACATCTTAATCAATGTACTTTCGCTGGTATAGAAACGAGTTTATCTTACTGAATGTGTTTTTTAATACAGTTGTGATTTTCATGGTGTTCTAAATGTCTTTTTGCACTAAGTGTTAGGATATGGTTTGTCATCAGTGAGGTCAATTCCCATACTGGTTAAAGTCACTGTGAAGTTCTTGCCTGAGGTGTGCAGATTCTCAGGTTAAAGTCACCTTCAGTTGTCTACCTCTTGAATGAGAGAACGGCCTGTGGTCCTTTTGAGACTACAGGAATTTTCATTTTTTGCAAGTGTTAAAGGCTCAGTAAGTCGATGTCTTTGAAGCTCCTCTAGAAAGCTGACTGATATTAAGGATGAAATTTAACGTAAGCTCTTGCTTGCCAAAGGGAGAGCCGGCAATGGACCTGGGATAAGAGCAGCACTAGGACTTCAGACTCGCCCCACTGACAAGAGCCATTACCACCTTTCTTCTAGAAGGCCCACTGTATTAAATTGCATTCAGGCACCCCACAGGGCAGCAGTGGTGGGTGTTCACCGCGATCAAGAAGATGTGGGTGGGAAGGAGGTTCCACCCACTGAGAATATCTGGCCAATTAGAGACTGGCTGCTCAACATTGTTTGGCCACGCCACTGGTTGGTAGTGGCAGCTATTGGTAATACAGCTGCCATGGCCAGGGTTGCTGAAGGATCCAGGTCACAGATGAATGATGGTTGAAGAGATATTGTAGGGTAGACTTTGAGGAGACACGGTATTGGCAGCAAGAGCCGGGGTTATGTGCATCGCTCACTAACCCCAGTCTTTCTCAATGCTGGGCTGTTCGATCAGGCAATGAGCAACCCCAAAAGGGTTTACTACTTGGGCTTCCCACATGGTGAGACCCCTGCTTACTGTTGATTCCCAGCAGCACTGAGATGAGGTCCTCAAGTGGGCATTAGTTGCCACTTAAGTGCCTCAGTTAACAAAGAAAGTCTTCTTGCTACAGACCTAATTGCAGTAAAGGGCCAAAAATGTTATACGCTCCCCCCGCAAAACCCAACTAGATTAAATGCTCTCATCACAAAACTCACCAAGGGAGTAAGCATCAAATTCTGCAGTCCGGGGCAAATAATTTGGATGCTGCATTGTAACAATTATTGACTCTTGAAGAGATCAGTTGTAGCCTGTGTACGGTATCCCTGCAATAGTTGTGATTTGGAGGCTTTACAGCAAGAACAGTGCAGATTGACGAGAACAGTGGTCTCTTTTTAAAAATTCATTCATGTTATGTGGGTGTCGCTGTGTGGGCCAGCTTTTATTGTCCATCCAAATTGTCCCTTGACAAGGTGGTGGTGAGCTACATTTCTGAACCCCTGCAGTCCATTTGGTGTAAGTACACCAACAATGCTTTTGGGGAGGGATTCCAGGATACTGACCCAGCGACAATGAAGGAATGCTGATATATTTCTGTTGGGGTGGTGAGTGGCTTGTAGGGGATCTTGCAGGTTCCCATGTATCTGCTTCCCTCCTTCAGGATCATAGTGGTCGTGGGTTTAGAAAGTGCTGTCAAAAGAGTCTTGGTAAATTTCTGCAGTGAATCTTTTATATCGTACACACTGCTGCTACTGAGCATCAGATGTGGAGAAAGTGAAAGTTTGTGGATATGGTGTCTGAAAATATTAAACATTGGATAGAGATAGTTGGATGGAAGTTCTTGTGAGTACTTTTTATTACTGTGGTTTGAATCGTGCATCTGACCAATCAATTGAGTCCTATAGCTTTGGCATGTCATCTGTTGTCAAGCAGCTTCCAACTAATTGGTTGCCAAGTAACTTTGACCTGGCGACTCTAAACCAGGGCCAGCCTATTATCAGATCCAGAGAAGAGTACATTTAACTCAAAATGTTAACTTTGACTCTGTCTCCATAGACACAACTAGACCAGCTAAGATTTTCCAGCAGTTTCTGTTTGTACATAAAATAACTTCTGGTTAATTTTGAATGGAAGTATACACTATGGAGAGATGAAGAGAACTCTGGTTTCTGAAGCTTTGCTGTTTGAATTTCCCCCTACTGTAATGTGAATATTTCCCTCCTACGTCTGTGTCCCTGCCAAAACCAACACTACCACACAAGCCCTCACCAACCCCACGACCCCCAACCCCTCACTACCACCTACCACCATCACCAGCACAACCCCACTCCATCATCCCTAGCCCCAAACACTCCCTCACCCCCAACATCACCACCTAACCACCCCTACTAACTTTTCAGCACCCACCAACATAATGCTTACCCCTACACCCATCTCCATCCCTAGCCTCCACAAATCCACCACCCTCACCAACACCACTACCACCTTTCTACCACCTCACTACCACCTATTTGATTAGCTCAGTGTCTTGAGTTGCTGAATAACCACTACCAACACTGGCACCAGTGTAACATGCAGGACAGTTTAAATCCTTTCGAAAGGAATTGAATGAGAATTTGGTTTATGAATGGAATTCAGATAGTAGCAAAGCATGGAGTTATTGGGCAGATTTACTGCTTCACCTAATTCAGCATCTTAAAATGTACATCTCGTCATGTTCTTAATAAGAAATGTTGATGGAAGCCTGTTGGAGTTGCTCTGAGGTGATTCCTTTTGTTCCTAGTCTTGCAGAAAAGAAGTTTCTTTGCTGTCTACACTATTTCCATACAGATTTTAATAAATTGTTCGATGCTATTATGTGGAACCTTAACCAGGATGGTGCAGACATATATTGGGCCTGTGCTTATCTCTGTGAACCCATTCAAACAAATGCCCTACTTTGGAGAAAAGGAAATCGAAATGTATCAAGGAGCGGTGAGTATACTTCACTCGGCGAAAAGTGGGAGATTTGAGAAAAAATTGGCAATAACAGTCGCTCGGGTGAAAGATGTGCCACACTGGCCAATAGGAGCCCCAGATTAGGGCCTGGCCAAGACTATGCTGCATGCATCAGAATTGGCTTCAGTTCCCCGAAGCAGCAGAAGGGAGATCAGGCACCGTTCCTGCTTCTACTCCTGATGTCTCTACAGTGACCTGTGTTGGAAAGTAGTCAGCATGTCATACACTGGGAGACTTCTGCTGCTCATAATAAAGATTTTTGCACATACTCTAGCTGAGAGTTGTTCAAAATAGTAGGAATTGTCATACCATCTGCCTGATGGTGTAAAGTGCAAAAAGACAATGCATGGCAGTCAGGGATGCTGTGAGTGTCAAGGTAGGCTCAGAGTGAGTGCATGCAGTGACAGCAAGCAAAAAGCCTGGAGGTGAAACCTGATCTAATCCACGAGCTGGGTGCATAACCCTGTGTGCAAAGAGTCCTTGCTGCAGCCTTACAATGATGGTTGCCAGTACAGCAGTGAAGTGCAGAAGTAACATGTAAGTGGACTGGAGATGAGCCATGAGGGTTCTTATGGCTCGCACATGTCAAATGCCAATGTCTGTGGACGTAGGGTGTATGTGGTCAGTGCCCATGGAGTACGCCCTGAGACGTTGGACCTGATGTCTAACATGGAAATCCTTCAGTGCACATGATGAGCTGAAGTTGCCAGGTATCCGCTGTGATATCCATGTCGCAGATTATCAATATCCAGCTTGTTCAGCATGTTTGGTAAGATAGGAAGCTGAATATTAATGAGGTGATTTGGGTGCTACTAAGGCATTTAACAAGATGTAATACCCCTTAACTGGCAACTCACTGCCTACCAAGAAATTTGCCGTACCACTCGGCAAATGCCTAAAAGGTGCAGAACAAAAGCTCCCAATGATGAGGTAGGCTTCACCAGACTTCTCACCTGATTCTTCCACAAGTTTTACATAGCCCACATTACTTGGGCCTCGGTAAGATTCCACCCATGGTTTTGTCTTGAGTTTGTAAATAGCAGTTCAGTTTTAATTACCTACATGTGCAGTAATTTAAAAGGATCAACTTGGGGCAGCCATGGAGGTTGCTACTTGGCTGTGCAGTTTATAGGGATTATTATTGAGCAGTGTGTACCCTGTAATATTACTCCAGCTTCTTCAGAATATCTGTTTTTCAAGTAATTATGTATATGCTATTTTCTTCAAACCTGATCAAGTCCTTTGTAGTTTCATTCTTGGGGGGATAATATGATATCTTTCATGCATCATGACACATTATAAGGTGATCAGAAAGCCTTTTGGGCTCTTCACAGCATAAGTAGAATGTTATGGTTTTGAGAATAGAGCATACCTGACCAAGTGGTTAAGAGTACATTATGCACACTCGCCTTTATTGCCCAGACCGTGGAGTATAGGAGTTGAGATGTCATGTTGAGGTTGTATCATCATGTCGGTGAGGCCACTTTTGGAGTACTGTCTACAGTTCTGGTTGCCCTGCTATAGGAAAGATATTATTAAATTGTGGAGGGTTCAGAAAAGATTTACCAGGATGTTGCCATTACTGGAGGGTTTGAGTTATAAGGAGAGGCTAGATGGGCTGGGACATTTTTCTCTGGAGCATGGGAGGTTGAGGGATGACCTTTTAAAGATTTACAAAGTCATGAAGGGCATAGATGAGATGAATAGTAAAGGTCTTTTCCCTAGCTTGGGTAATTTAAAACTATGTTGCATATTTTAAGGTGAGAGGAGAAAGATTTGAAAGGGACATGAGGGGCAACTTTTTCACACAGAGGGTGATTCGTATGTGGAATGAACTGCCAGAGGAAATGGTTGATGCAAGTACAGTTTACCACATTGAAAAGACATTTTGGATAGGTACATGAGTAGGAAAAGTTTAGAGGGATATGGGTCAAGTGCAGGCAAGTGGGAATAGTTTAGTTTGGGAAACTTGGTCGGCATGGATGATTTGGACTGAAGGGTCTGTTTCCATGCTGTATGACTCTGACCGAATACCCAATGTGGCAGTATAGTTACTGACATAACAAGGTGTGGAGCTAGATGAACACAGCAGGCCAAGCAGCATCATAGGAGCAGGAAAGCTTGACGTTTCGGGCCTAGACCCTTCATCGGAAATGGGGGAGGGGAAGAGGGTTCTGAAATAAATAGGGAGAGAGGGGGAGGCGGATAGAAGATGCATAGAGGAGGCAGACAAGTCAAAGAGGCGGGGATGGAGCCAGTAAAGGTGAGTGTAGGTGGGGGGGGTAGGGAGGAGATAGGTCAGTCCAGGGAGGACGGACAGGTCAAGGGGGCGGGATGAGGTTAGTAGATAGGAGATGGGGGTGGGGCTTGAGGTGGGAGGAGGGGATAGGTGAGAGGAAGGACAGGTTAGGGAGGCGGAGAGGAGCTGGGCTGGCTTTGGGATGCGGTTGGGGGAGGGGAGATTTTGAAGCTTGTGAAATCCACATCGATACCATTGGGCTGCAGGGTTCCCAGGCTGAATATGATTTGCTGTTCCTGCAGCCTTCGGCTGGCATCACCATGGCATTGCAGGAGGCCCAGGATGGACATGTCGTCTGAGGAATGGGAGGGGGAGTTGAAATGGTTCGCAACTGGGAGGTGCAGTTGTTTGGTGCGAACTGAGCGCAGGTGTTCTGCAAAGCGGTCCCCAAGCCTCCGCTTGGTTTCCCCGATGTAGAGGAAGCCACAACGGGTATAGCGGTACCCCCACCTACACTCACCTTTACTGGCTCCATCCCCGCCTCTTCGACTTGTCTGTCTCCTCTATCCATCTTCTATCCGCCTCCCCCTCTCTCCCTATTTATTTCAGAACGCTCTTCCCCTCCCCCATTTCTGATGAAGGGTCTAGGCCCGAAACGTCAAGCTTTCCTGCTCCGATGATGCTGCTTGGCCTGCTGTGTTCATCCAGCTCCACACCTTGTTATCTCGGATTCTCCAGCATCTGCAGTACCTATTATCTCTGATACAATAGTTACTGACATTCTCTGTTTAGTCTCACACATGAAAGCTCACTGGAGCGAGTAAGAGAGGGCTATCAATATTGATGAAATCCTATTCCAAGTCAATGTGGGCAGAAAAAATAAAGTAGAATTCATTTCAAAGAATATTTTAAACACTGTTGTGGAATGGGTAAAAGTTGTTCTACCCAAAATATAGTTTACCAATTTGCAAAACAAACTGGAATGAATTTGTTAATTAAAGAACACCTCAAATTAAATACTTGGGGAGGAAAAGACGTGTAAGCATGTGGGGAAAGAGCAGGGGAGTGGAACTAATTGGATAATTCTTTCAAAGGGATGGTACAGGCACAATGGGCATTTCCTTTGAAATCTTCTCTGTATCTTTTGTTGATGATGCACGTTTATATTTTTCTATTTCCATCCCTTCCTCCTTCCTATATTTCCATGATGGTACCATTGTAACTTTGTCAAGTGCTTAACTTTGCATGTCCTAATTCATTCTCCTAACTCTGTCAATTGCTTATTGCTGAATTGTACCATTTCAACTTGCTCAAATACTTCTTTTGCTGTTTTTTGACATACTTTCCCATCATGCAGCACGAACATGAGTTACTTAAAATTCACTG
Source organism: Ginglymostoma cirratum (assembly GCA_024137785.1). Classification (NCBI taxonomy): domain Eukaryota; kingdom Metazoa; phylum Chordata; class Chondrichthyes; order Orectolobiformes; family Ginglymostomatidae; genus Ginglymostoma; species Ginglymostoma cirratum. The sequence continues at coordinate 1,768,524 of JAHRHZ010000047.1, read as the reverse complement.
CTTTAGTTGAATGGAATTGAAATGACTGGATTAATACCTTGTTGAAATAACTGAGTGGAAAAGTAAAGTTGCCACAGTTTCACTGTCTCATTAGAGAGAAATTAATTGGTGGTGTTTTAACCTGAGAGTCACCACGCCTCAGGCGAAGGAGAGATTGAGAAGGAGAGTCCTTCCTGGTAACCAGCTAGTGCAGGAACTGAATCCATGCTGTTGGCATCACTATGTATTATAAACCAACCACCCAGCCAACTGAGATAACAAGCATGG